>JAOEGS010013129.1:0-25799 GCA_025447755.1 Corythornis vintsioides | reverse complement strand
TTTGAGTTAAATAATTTTTTTTTTTAATTAAAATTTCCTTTTTTTAGCAAAGTTGGCTTTTTTTTTTTTTTTTTTTTTTTTTTTTATATAAACAAACACCAAACGTATTTTCTGGAGTGAAAATGCCTATGTCTCAGAAATTTGTGTGATTTATTCCCTTTTTGCAGGATGTTCAGGGTGTTCTTGCCACCAAAAAATTTAGTGGCAAGAAAACACATGAAACAGCAAAAGTGACTTTTAAAATCAGTATGAAGTCTCAAAAGATCTACATCTCTGCTCACCAAAACTTTCCATACTCCAAGGTACAAACCAGTGGCTTTTTTATTAATGAGGGTTTCAGCATAGTTTCTGCAGGAGAGCTAAAGCAATCAATCACTCATTCACATCAGTAAAGTGCCCTTCATCTTTACTTTTCACAGTGCCATACTGAGTATTAACTGCATGTTAAATGCTAAACCCAAGAGAGCTGGTGTGGGAGGGATAATAGGCTAAATTAATCTGCAGTGCAATTTGTCTCCTGTCCATTTGTCTCTGTCTTTCCTACATGGATGTGTGTGTGTAGGACATGTTCTTGCACACCCGTGCACCTACTCATCACATCTGTCAGATTGCTTCATTGATTAGGGTTGGTGCATTTGGTGAGGGATTTGTCTCCCTAAAGGAGGAGGCATTGGCTTCTTTTGTTTCTGATCTACTCTGAAATGCAGGTGGTAATTTCTATAGGAGTATAAATGATGAGAAAATGTATTTAAGCAGATATATCAGTCTTTTTTTTTTTTTTTAATATGCATTAATTCCTTGAGGTTCAATATATTATTGCATTTTCTAACTTCTAGCCTATGTTCTGCAACAGGCAGGTTATGACAAATTTGCATATATTGGAGTCCACTTATATAATACTTCCAAAAAGATTGAGAGGTTGACCTAAGACAACATCAATGCCTGCAAATTTCAGGGAAAGGGGATGGTTTCTAACACTCTTTTATGGTATATAGAGTTGGTTTGTGCTTGTAGCTTGGGAAGTGTGTAGTTCATAGAATCATTCTGATCATTCTAGTAAGACTTGTAAGATCATCAAGTCAGAATCATAAAATCACATAATGCCTTGAGTTGGAAGGGACCTCCAAAGGTCATTTAGTCCAACACTCCTGCAGGGAGCAGGGACATCCTCAACTTAGAGCAGGTTGCTCAGAACCAAATTGAGCCTGACCTTGAATTTCTCCAGGGATGGGGCCACCTGTTCCAGTGTCCACCACTCTCATAGTAAGGAACTTCATTATTATATTCCAATCTAAATCACCCCTTCTCTAGTTTCAAACCATTGCCCCTCATTCTGTTGCTACATTCCTTTGTAAACAGCTTTCTTGTAGGCCAACCATTAGTTCTCCCTGTCTCTCTCTGCAAGTGGACTGGCTCTAACTCCTGCTGCAGAGTCCCAAATGCAGGAACCATGAGCCTTAGGTGGGCAAAATGCTTCTGAAAAACCTGGAAAGGTGACTGTGATCAAAGCTTCTGCAAAGAGCTGCAGTCAATTACTGGAAGAGAGGGTGGTAACAGCTCTAGGTAGGTTGCATGTGGCTTAATGGCTTCCTGGTGTTGTTACAGGCACCTTTGGCTGCACTGCTGAGAATTGCTGCAGGGATACATCCCAGTAACCTCTCAGTGACAGATGTGAAGCTCTGGTCTGCTCATTAATGCAGAAATAGGAAAGGCATAACAGAGCTAGAAAGCACAGGCAGCCATCAGAATAGTCACAGTTTGGTGCCATCATCTTAGGGTGCTAAAAGGGTTATGGGGGTGATACTGGAAATGCTGGTGAATATGAAGAGCTCACAGAGGGCAGCTGAGGTCCTTGGGTTGCAAAGGGAGGAAACTACTTGTTTTGGTTTTTTTTTTATAGAAATCTGGTGCAGGAAGAGCAAAGAATCATAGAATTGTTCAGGTTGGAAAAGACCTGTGAGGTGACCCAGTCTGACCCTTAACCCAGCACTGCCAAGTCCACTATGCCATGTTCCTAAATGCCACATCTACACAACTCTTAAATACCTTCAGGAGTGGTCACTCCACCACTGCCCAGGCAGCCTCTTCCAGTGCTCAACAACCCTTTCAGTGAGAAAACTGGTATCCAATACAGATGTGGTGCAACTCGAAGGTTGTTTCCTCTGGTTCTGTTACTTGTGAGAAGAGCCCAAGCCCCACCTCACTACAGCCTCCTGTCAGGTGCTTGTAGAGAGTGAGGAGGTCTCCCCTAAGCTTTCTTTTCTTCAGATGGTCTCCTTTTATACAACTTGAGTTGCAAGAATACTTAAAAAGAAACAAGCAGTTTATCAGCACCTGGAAAAAAAACCAAACCACTGTCATGATCAGTAGTCAAGGTTCATCAAAATGAAATTATATTGAATTAAATGAATTTCTGTCTCTGATAAGCTAAGAGGCTTATTGGATAATGAGAGAGGGAGGTGTAATATAGCTCAGTGCTAGCAAGGCATTTACAAAGGATCCAAGGGACTCTTGATTAGGAAATAAAGTGAAACTTGTAAAATTAAAACTTACTTGGGAATAGTTTAGGGGGGGGAAGAAGGAAAAATTACTTGAGAGGTGACTAATGGCATTGACATTGTTAAGTGGCTTCCCATGGGGTACTGTTTTGAGTGTTCTCTGAGCTGTCAGTAATGACTTGACAGATGGAGTCTGAGGTGATGCTGAAATAATCTGTAGGTGATGAAAGGTTAAGAGAGGGTCGTATATAATGTCCTGGAGATAATTTAGTTGAAAATCCCACAAATCTCTAGTAACAGGTCAGTGAGTAACTAGCTGCATGAAGAAGCTGGTGAAATTCTGGAGAGGAGACAAGCATTCACCTTACTTTAGTAGTAACTGCTGCTTTAGTTTGTATTAGTTATGCAAAATAAACATGCCTGCTAGGCATTGAAAATACCATGGCAAATTTTGCTCAGGTTTGCATTTCTGAGATAAAATTTGTGAGAACTGCTCTGTGACTGCAGTTCATGTGTTTTAATCCAGAACCTCTGAATAATGTGGCCACCAGCCTAGAGCCATGTTCATCTCTAGAAATGACACAGCACCCATGCCAGGGGGATTTGAAATGCCTCCCCTTCTCTTCCCACACAACCCCAGACCATCCCTTCAGCTCCCTAAATATAGTGCCACAGTTCCCTGTGCTTTCAGGTGACAGGCAAATTGGAAATCTATGATGCTTTTATTACAGAATATTGTGTGTCTTGGAACTTGGAAGTAGCAGCCTGTTTTCCTCCTGACTTTTACTCTGTTGGATGATTTAGATCCATGCAAAGGAGTTTGCTGACAGAGAATTAGAGCTCTTCTTTTGCTCTCTTGTAAACGATTCCTCAAGATGCATCATCAGGCCCTAAAGAAGAGAGGGGGAATTGTTGTGAGCAGCAATTTGGAGCCAGAACAAATAGATTTAGCCTTTGTCCTTTGGTGACTTAACGATCCAGTAAAGCTTGGTGGAACTACCTTTCAACTGGCTCATCTTTCTGCTTTGTGTGCACCTGCAGTAAATACTTGGGAGATGAGAGATGTCCAGTGTGTTCATCATGCAGAAGCAGAGCCAGAAGCCCTAGAGGCTGAGGTGTGGTCTGTCTGTGGGCAGAAAGTTACAGTGATCCAAGGCAGCTTAAGTATCTGTCCTAGAGGGAAGGGCTAATCCGACTGTTGAAGACATTGCCTGGATCATCCATTTCTGGAATCCTTAGCTCTGCTGGAGGATCATCCTGGCTGTGCAGGAAAAACATCCAAAACTTTGGATTACCACTGAAGGGTGGACTTCTCTGCAGTGCCTTTGGAAGTGCCTCTCTCCACAGACCATAAATGTTCTCCACTGCCTTTGCTTTGAGGTTCAGCACCTTGATGAGGTGGAGAAAGGCTAAGAACCCCTAGGAGTCTTTCATCAGCTCCCATAGACATCATTCCTTCCCAAAATCCATCTCTAAGAAAGGGTTTAGCTGAAGTTTCATGCTGTGAACAGTTTCCTTATGCACACTTGATGCACCCTTAGGTATTTATGGCTGCAGCAATGAAATGTATGTAAATGCAGATACTCACTGTATTTCTGCTTAAGCTCAGTGCTCTGCTCCATATACTGTATTTTTTTGCCTCTTTTTACCCAAGAAAACAGCAGGAAGCATTACAACTACTGCTCAAAAGACAATTATATGGTTTTAAGTTCTGAGCTACCTGGCTTAGCTGAAGCCAAACCTACTTGACCACCAAACTCTAAAACACATTGGACTGCTCCATTGCAGTGCATCTGCACTGTGGCAGAGGGGGAAAGGTGTATTTGATCTAAACCTGAAAAAATGATAACTGCTCCTCTATTAAGAGATCAGATGAAATGAAAATAAAGACATATCCTGCATTATAAATGGAAATGCTTCACTCCTGCAGGAAGTAGAAAAGAAAGCTCTCTGGCATGAGAGTGAGCAGCAGCAGGCTCGGTGAGGCAGAGACGAGTCTTCCCTTGTTGGTTTTTGCTGTTGCATTTGGGATCTGATAATATTTTTATTGCTGATCTGGTCATTCATCAAGTGCCTCCAAGAAAGGGTGCAAACAGTAGTTAAGCTCCTTGACTGTGTCCCCGTGGAGAGGGAAGCAGCCGTGGCAGCATCTGCCTCTTTTGCTGTGCTCCTTTGAAAACGGGATAAATAAATTAGAGGCACAGTTGAGGAAAGAACAAACTGGAAGCAGGTGTGTGCTGGGGATTATGGATTCAGTGGCCTGGACTTCTCTGGTAGAGGAAAACAGCAGCCATAGGAAACTCTCAGGCAGTACTGTGGCATCTCCTGTATTATTTAGCATGTAGCCTTTGCAATCTTTATGCATATGGAAATGCACAGCAAGGATCTTCCTCATCCTAAGAGATGCCTTGGTTTTTTTCCCCTCTTACAGTGCTTCTTCTCAGAGCTGCTCTGTGGGCTGATAAGTCTTTTACAACATTTATATTTTAGGTAGTTGGTATCTCCACAGACTATTTAACTTATTATTGTGTGGAGAACTTTTCCAGAAGGAAATTTTATTTGTCAGAGACACCCCTTTAATTAAGTTCCACACTTCCATGGGGAGAGGAATATAAAGAAAGCTAATAATAATAATAATAATAGTGACATATCTTGTTACCATTACATATTAAAATAAAATGCTGCAAGGAGTGGAGTTTCAAGGCCTCTTCTTTTAATGAAACTCTTAATAGCATTTAATGTAAATTAAATATAATCACTGTCTGATTCCTGAGCATATCTCTGAGGCTGAAGAATAAGAAGTTAATTGTGCTGACAACATAGGGGGAAGTGCTAAAATCGAGCACCAGCCTGTTGGTTAAAGTGCAGTTTGAATTTGGAGGTGGAAGGCAGAGCTTTTAGCTTTTGTACCCCCACTCCCAGTTATTTTGCATCAATTCAGTGCAAAGTTTGTGCCTGGCGTGAATTTATTACATAAGATATCCAACATAAAATTTACATTAGAATGCAAATGAAGGAGAGTTTATTTAACTTCAGAGATTGGGAAGGATCAGATGCGTGAGCCTAACAAGCCATTTTGCTTTGGGGATGGGGAATAGGTGGTATGTAAATCCCTGACTCATTCTCTGGACAGATAATTTAATGATGTCTACAAGATGACTGGACGTCAACTCCAGCATCTTGTGTTGCATGAAGAGGAATTTGTTCTGGATTTTTCAGTTTTGAAACTGCCACTTGTGGAATCTTTGCACTTGAGGGCAAGATTTACTGATGCAAAGGTTGGGGATCAGGCTACCTGTGTACTCCTCAGAGTAGGCAACATGTCAGGATTCAATTCCCACCTCCTTCTCCTGTATGACAGTATGGAATACCTGTCTGTTGTAGATGTGACTTCTTCCATCTTGTATTAAAAGTAATGCAGTTGGCCAACTGTTGCAGGGGGTCTTGGGCTTATAAATAAATGAAATACATTTTGATGACTAAACACAGAAATGGTATCTTAATTTTACTAAGGAGAGCTGAGAGTAACTAGTTACTGGATCCCATCTTCATATGAGATTCTCTTTCTGTATGGTGCCAAAGGAGTCTGTACCTCCTGTGTGCTTGTTCCACCATTAACATCCATCTGAATTACTGCTCTGCAGCTAAGAGATGTTATCTTTGTGGTACATTGAACTTTCACTTGTATACCTGGTAGATACAATGCATAAAATTAAAAGTACTTTTCTCTTAGAGAGCTTTCCCACATGAGCTTTCTGTACAGAGATCATTAAGTGGAAAAAAAACCTGTCAGACTTTGCTATACTTTCCTATCACAGTGTGTGGTGCCCATGTCCATCTTCCCTGACTAGGTGGAAATGACAGTCAGTGGAGTGCTTATTGAGAGGTTTCCATTTATTTGTTGTTAAGATTGTGCTTGGTAGAGACTGTTTGAGAGCTGGCCTTGTGCCTCAGAGGAGGTGCTGAAAGAGCTGACATAAGTCTTGGAAGACCTGGTCTCCATCAGCACTGACAAAGAAGCAGGAAGGAGCTGAAAAGCCTGGATGGGCCATGGATCATCAGGACAGAGGACCCATAAATAGTCAATGTTTTTTAATCAAAGACCTTCCATTCCCTCCACATCCTGCCCAGCCTGAAAAGAAAAACCAGACCAAAACCAGACAAAACCACTGAGAAATGAGCCTCTTCAATGCAACCATGGCTCAAATGTGTCCTCTGAGGGAGAAAATTGATAATTTTCTTCAGGTCTTTCTTGAGTCTTTTAAGAGCTTTTGACTGAAGCATTATGGAAAACCACCTCTTTCTGAGTAAAAAGATGTGAAGTGCTCCCTGGGGAAGCTTAGAGGCTGAAAATACCCTGTTGATCTTCTACAGTTGAGTAGTGCTGGATTGAGCTAATAAATACCTTCGGGCAGCATTTATGTCTCTTCCCCCTACTTGGCGTGGGCCCAAACAGCAGAGACAGCAACCAGTGCTTAAGAGAAATAATGGTGCTGGGATTGGGGGTGTAAAGGAGAGGGACAACCATGGCAGGAGAGGGTCTGGTTTGGCTCCCTGCCTGCCTGTTCCAGTGCTCATAAAGCAGCACTGCAGTGTCACAGGTCACGGTGCTGTCCTGGAGACTGTCATTAGCAGGTAGATTATCAAAGTAAGTGAATTTGTCCTGCTCAGTTTCTGTCTTTTGAAATTTCTCTTCTGAGTTCAGAATTTCCCTGGGCAGGCCCTCAGGTCCCTCCCCAGTCCCATCTCTTTCTGCTACACACCCCTTCTTTCAGCCATTTTAGTTGCAGTGCCAATGGTCTGTGATGGCCTCGTTACCTGTCCACCCTGTTGTCACCTTATCTTCCTGGGCTGACTGGGCTGGTCTGCAGCCACTGTCCCTGTGCTGAGCACAGGAAGGACATTTGGACACCTCCTTGCTAGTGTTTCCCACAGCCTTCTGGCTGCCATTGCTGGTCAAGATCCTAGACTTGCATAGTCCTGCTGCTGTTCCATGTGCTGTGTGTTGTGTTGTCTCAATTGCTCTGCAGCTTGATAAGTTTCTGTAAGTGTCTCATTATGCAATTAATTTCAATTGCAGTTCTCATCATCTCTTCTCTTCTGCAGGCATGCAACCCAGCAGGAGACTAATAAAACCATCACGACTAGCACCAAAGCCATCAAGCAGCTGTCTGAGGTTGTCAGAGGCTCATCCAGGGTACGTGTCATTCAAGATGGTGGTGAGAGAGAGTGCTGGGTGTTGTGGAAGGAGGAATAACAAATGAAGAGGTGGTGTTTTAAGGCTGTTGAGTTTGATGTTTTGTTCTAACTTCCTTTCCTGATGCACAGTAAGCATGGCTTGCATTTATAAATGGTCAAACAGCTGGAGAAACCAGTTCTTGTCCCAAAACTAGATCATGTGGAATTAGAAATCAAGAACACAGCAGCAAAGCCTCGACTCACTCACACCTGTCTCAGGGTCTCACTCAGTTTGGGCAAAAGCACTGCAGAAATCACCTGGCTCCATGTGAATTTGGCAATGGTGAAAGACTCAGCTGTGCAGTGGGTGTACTGGGTGCAGGTGAGTTTGGGAGTTGAAGTGTCTGGAACATGGGAAGGCAGTTGGTGGGAACAGGTAAAGACAGGTTGTGGCCAGATCCAGGTCAGAGCAGGACTTCAGATTACCATTTACCCCACAGCAACCCTGTCAGATGAAACTGAAGATTCTTTCTTGGAAATACAGAGATCTGGGCTTCTTTGTGCTGATCTCCAGGCTCTGTTTTGTACATAAACCAGATCCAAAGGGGAATTGGGCAAGGTCACGTTAAACCCAATTATAGTGCCACACAAGAATGTCATTATTTGACCTTGAGGCCCATGAAGTGTCTACTGGAGACTCTAGGGAGAATAGATTTTGCTGTCATGGGGAGAAAAATCACTAAGCTAAAGGGAGAATATTTAAGAGCTGAAGGAAATAGACTTACAGTAATATGAGGAATAAACTTGCAGCTCTCTATTGACATCACATAATAACTTTCTCTGCTCCCTGGTCAATTAATTTAACAGATTTTATTTTTTTTAACTCTTCTTTTCTAACAGTGTGCAGTTTAAGTAATGAAACCTACAAATTTTGATATAAAGCCTGTAGCCCTTGTTCCTTATATAGAATAAATAGTTCTGGTGGGTATTGGCTGCTGGTTGGTAAGTCCCTCTTGGGGATCAGGGTAGCATTGCAAAGTTTCTTCTCATAAAATTTCTCACAGCATGAAAAGCCTTCCATTAATTTAGAGCTTTATAGTCAGTCCTTCTGAGCCATTATTCTGTGCATTGCTTTGCATCCACACGTGAACAAAATAGTGTTATTTTCTTCATTCTTCATTATTTTCCACCAGTAATGCACTACCAATAAGGTGCATTGTGGGAGTTTCTCTGACTTCCTTTGAAGCTCCAAGTGTGCCACTGGAGCTATGGGAGTCAGGATGCCCAGCTGAGCCAAACTGATAATATTTCAGAAGCAGAGACACTGATGTAAGTGGATCAGTGTGATACAAGGCAGGAGACTGATGTAAAATAGAACATGGCTATTTTATGGTTTTCTTTCAAACTAACCTCAAATCTGGAATTCCAGGTTTTTGTAGGGTGACTGTTGGGACTGTTAGATCAGCTCTCCAGGGTGGCAATCTTATATGGCATATCTAAAAACATAAGGTTTATATACCTTTATCTGTAGAATGGGAATAATGATACTTGCCCTGTTCTAAGATGGGTTTCAAAGTTTTGGATGAGGAACTGATGGGATATTCTGTGTATGAAAATACTACCATTAAAAGTGCAAGGTGTTCATCCCATCCTTTATAAAACTTTGTATTCTTAAGCAGTTGTCTGAAACAGCTGAGATTGTTGTCAGGTGAACATTTCTGAGGAGTAGCTTTAGTCTAGATGAGGTTTTGTTTGCTACTTGGTTTTTAAGGTGACATCCCAGTTACTTGCATTTCATTCCCCTCCATATAAAGTGGACAAGTGAGCACCTGCACATGTGAAATCTGAAGGGGTAGAATAATTCCAGAACAACTTCCATTGCCTGACAGGGTTTGGGTTTGGGCACTCCATCTGAGAGCAGTGGTTCTGCAGCATGTTAGTTACATCAGGCTACACTGGGGTCTTCCTTCATAGAATCCTAGAATGTTAGGGCTTGGAAGTGACTGGAGATCATCAAGTCCAATTCTCCTGCCAGAGCAGGATCATCCAGGGCAGGCCACACAGGAACAGATCATGAAGGTCTCTGGAGAAGGAGACTCCACAACCTCTCTGGGCAGTTTAAGATGCAGATCAGTATCTTGCTGGGTCAAGCTCCAGTCAGAAAGGCAGAAAATCTGGGTACATATTTTTTAAAACATTGAGCTAAGTTGGTTTCTGACAGTCAGGCCCTAGGACAGGCAGAAGGCAGGTGGCTGTAGCTGATGGACCTCTCAAGTCCAGTAAATCACCCAATGCCATCAAATGAGGTGATGAACTCTATCATGGCATATCATTCAAATAAAGTACTTTGTACAGGAGGATCTGTTGGATTATCATCTCTAGCAGGTAATCCAAGATTGAGTGAGTAGAAGGAGGATACAATGCTACAACCATTCTGTTCTTTTGATGGCAGTAGAGTGTTCATTTGCTTCTTTTCCACAGTCTTTAAGAACTGGTTTTGGAGCAAGACCTCTTTGATGCAGTAAGCAGGACAGCAAAACTTTCCCCTGTATAACCCTGCCACAGAAAGTATCTGGCTCAGATAGCAGACTACACAGTACTCATGACTTGAGTGCTATCTTGAATATCCAGTGTGACATTTTTTTAATTGCTTTGGCCTGAAAGATCAAAGTATCTTGTGCTCCCTTCCTAAAATGAAATCTCGTAGCATCCTGGCAGCCCGTGAAATTGAATTTTCAGAGTACTGTGTCCCCTTTGTTTACTTGGTATCTCCCACCAGGACTGTTGCCCACGGTCACAGACTGAATCTACTACTTGATTTATCTCTGCAGATCTGCTCACCAGGCTTTGTTTTTCCCAAACAGCAAGAACGACTTCAGCTGGACAGGCTGAAGAACCAGCTGTCTGATGCCATCCAGAGATACGGAGCTGTGCAGAAGGTGAGGCTCTCTCTTGCTTCCACTCTCCCATCCATGAGTTTGGGAATGTGTTAAGCTTGAGGGAGCATGGCTGCCAGCAGCGTGGAGCATCTGCACAGAGCTGCTCTCCTGTTGTTCCTTCCCTCTCAGCCAAGCACTTTACCATCCCATGGTGATATGCATGTGACTGCACACAGTTCAGCAGCCATGAAATGAAACTGGTTTTGCCAGCTGTGTCTGGTGGAGCCTTCAGTGGTACCCCTGGATTAGACACGACTTTATTTTGGTGCATCTCCACTGTCAGGGGAGGAGGAGAACTGACCTCCCAGTGCCCCTCTCACCCTTTCTGCTTACAGCCAATGTGTGGGCAGCACTGCTGATGAAATGCCAGCCCACCTTACAGCTCTGCTGTCTGCCATGGGTTTACCAGGAGATTACCAAACACATTCTTGGTGCTTGCACCTGTCACCAAGATCAAGCTGTTTAATAAACAAATCCTGAACTCCAGCTCTTTCATTTGCTTCTGGCTCTCCAGCTTTACCCTGCGGAGACTCTGCTGATGAGCAGATTTGCTTTGCTTTTAAACACTGTAGTAATGATTTAAATTTACTACCCTCAAACTGCTTCTCTCCCCTGCAGTAACAGGTTTGAACATACATGTGGATTAATCAAAATACAACCCAGTCAGACTCTGGTTGCTTCCTTGCACCACTATAGTGAATCTGACCCATCACCTGCAACACATGGGAAGAATATATTGTAATTATACAGGTGTAATGAAATTTGGCTGGCAACATGCACTTAATAATGTATCTCTATTAGAAACACTCTGTACTAATTTATTTCCCAACACTTGCTGGCTCTGGTGTAAAAATAAATAAATAAAAGCAGATCAAATTGCCCTTCAGCAGCACATATATTGTGTAATAGCATTGCATTATCTCTAGGACTATCTCATATTTTTAATTATTTCCCTGTCCTTTTCAAAAAACTAAGTGTGGAATCTTTAAATGAAATGATTTTATCCCTTAAATCTGAAGCTGGAAGGATTCAGGTAAAGGTTAAAAAAAGGATTCAGGTAAAAATTCATGAACTGTACATGTAGGTTTGTGGTATGGGGGATTTTTTTTTTTATTTCCTTAAAAACTGTCATCAATTCAGAAGTGCCAAAATTAGCCACTGCAGTTTGTGAATGCCCAGTTGCGTCAGGAAACCAATCCGAGTGGTAAATTGCTGCTTATCCTCATCCTAGCTGTCATTTTTTTTTCAATGTGTGCTACAGTTTTGATAACCTTGTCATTCTGGAAGCTTTTGAAGACTTTTAATTTCTGCAAGACCCAACTTTTCAATGCAGTTATAGTCCCTTTCTTTTTCTAAATAATAAAGGGTTTTGCTATGTCATTTAAAAAGCAGAACAGCTTCATATGATTCCCTCCCTAAGTATGTGGAGATTTTTTTTCAACCATTTTACCTCTATTTTATATTTATTTATTTATTGCATTTTTTACAGAAAATAGCCGAGAAATCCAAAGCTTTGCTTCCTACTGGGCAGAGAAGTACCAAACAGGTAAGTTCTTGTGTGTCTCTGAGTTTGACAGTAGTATATGGCTTTAAAAGGGCTGTTTTCTAACCCCACTAATGATGCTGAAGATCCCAGTGCTCCCCCACTGCCTCCATTGAAGCCAGTGAGGTGGTTTTCAAATAGAGATGTATGACACCTCTAAAGGTAGAAGATGCAGGACACAGGGGAAAAAACCCCAAACCTACATATGTAAGACCTGTTTAAATGTAGGCTCAAGTGAAATGACTCTCCCAAGTGCAGGGAGAGGAGTGTTTATCAAACCTCCATCCTCAGTTTTATACTATTACATATTATTATTATATATTACTGTACATATATAACATGATTAAGAGTGTAAAGATAAGTATATGTATAAATATTGTGCATATAGCTAGTCCTTCAGAAATAGCAATGCAAAATACTGTATATGTGCTGTGTGTCTGTGTGTGAGTAAGAAATCTCCACATATTTCATTGAGAGGTTTGATGGCAGGAGATCAGTTGGCTGCAGTATGAGTCCAGCAGAGATTAGGTTGGCTTTACAAGTCCTACACACTAAAAAGTTTTTGCTGTATTATCAGGGGCTGTGTAGATATTAAGAACAATTTCTTCCCCAAAAGGGTTGTCAAGGCCTGTCCTAGGCTGCCCAGGGCAGGGGTGGAGTCCCCAACCCTGGAGGGGTTTAAAAGCTGTGGAGATGTGGTGCTGAGGGACACGGTTTAGGTGGGTTAAGAGTTGGACTTGATGATCTTAAAGGTCTCCCCCAACCAGAATGATTCTATTTGCAACTGGTATCTTCCCATTAAAAAGTGGAACTCACTGCCTAATTTCAGTGATTATTTCTGATATTCTTGATACTCTAGTCTTTAAAGGTCAGTTAGCAGAACTTTTGCCTTCCTAATGAATCTTCATACCCTACCTTTTTCTGCCACCTGGCTTCCTATATCCCCCTGGATGAGTCTGGGAGAAATAGTTGGTTTTTATACCATGAATGCTCCACTGCAATGAAGGCTGGCATGATGCCACCAGAGATGTTACCATTAGGGGAATTGGAGTTGCAATTGCAGTTCCTCATGGAACCTTCTTGTCCCTGAGTTGGTTTTAGGTGGTAGTGCCAATGAAGCTAAGGCCTTTGTGTGCCAAAGGGTTAATGAATTGCTTTACCCTTACTGAGAGTTCCTGCTGCCATCTTTGCAGTGACTGTGCACAGATGTTGCTTTTCAGCTGTGCATTTATAGAAATGTGACAGCTTATTTTTGTCCACCAACTGATGATCCTTACAGAACATGGGCATTACGTGTGATCACAAAGAGTTTATTCTGGAATGTCAGTCAAATCCACTGGATGTCAAACAGTTACTGGATTTGATGGTTGAGCTCAGAGGTAAAAGGGTAATTTTGTGCAAAGTAGCTGTTGGTTGTTTTCATGCCATCTATACTGCATCTGGTTGTCTTTGGTTCCTTATGTAAAGGGGCTTGTAGTATGTCCTTGGTGAGATGCTTTTGACTCAGAAATAGTCTTGATCATGGCCAAGAGCACATATTTTCATGCAGTGTCATTTGATTGGGCTGGGGACACATGAGGTTTCCCATAAATTGCTTGAAAAGGGTGAAATTTAATTCACATCTGTTTCAGTTTTCCTATACATTTGCAGCTTCACATGTTGTCTTTTCTTCCTTCTTCAAGAACCAGAGGAGAGAAATTAAATATATAAAACCCGCTGAAGAAGATTCAGTGGTGGGATTATTTTTTACTATTATTTTCCAGCTGCAGATTGATCAGGAGATGCAAAATCATAGTTCCCACAGCAACTGTAACCTGGCCACTATGTGCATATATTTAGGCACTGAAGTTAGCACCCTATGGAGTAATGCAAAATATTACATATATCCAGGGGACCTGGTCTGTGGGTCTCATGAACTTCCCAACTTGTTGCAGATCCAGTCTTGATTCAAATCCTGCTTGCCTGCCAGGCTTTGTTTTATTTTATTCCTACTTTAAATTTATTACAGCAAATGGTAAAAGGTTTGATTAATGCTGTTTTTTTCTATATGTATATCTTTATAGTTCTCTTTCTGTTGGTGGGTGAGAAGGGTTAGATGTTTGGTAATAAAAGTTTTAATAATTTCACTTTAGGGAGTAACTCATTCCCTAGACCCATATAAAAGCTAAAAATTGGAAAGTGAAGCTTTGGAAAACACTCTGCTGTCTATTGTGGTTTGCTGTAAGTGCTGTCCAATTGATCCAAAATTCCCTGAAGCCTGAAGTTACATAAATTCTTAATCAAATATGTATTTGTAGGAATGTATTAGTGTAGACAAATCGATTTAGTTCTATAGATGCTTTACTGCATATACTGAAGGAGAAATTTTTACTATGCTAAAATGATCATTGTTTAAGGTGAGTTGTGGCAACTATTAAAAAAAAAAAAAAGAAAAAAACCCTTTTCCTTTAATCTGTGAAAGCAATTTTAAATACCCAGTGGCCAAAAGGAGGCCTCAGAAGTCTCATTAAGGGAGTGCACAGAGGGATCCTGGAAAGCAGCTTTCCATTTATGAGAGATGCTGTTTCAACGTACGGTGGAGATGGGAATGCATTTGTTGATGTGGTCACCTCTGGTTTCTGCTCATGTGTGGAGCAGGTGTGTCTCAGATCCCACCTTCACCCTGTGAAGCTATTCCTCCTTCCAGGTAGAGAGCCCACTGTAGAATATTTCAGGTGTCCTCCATAGGGGTGATGCAGAGCCTGGGACAGTGTGGTCAGTGAGGCTGGACAGCTTGAGCAGAACTGTCCTCCTGGGTTAAGTCCATCCAACAGTGCAGCAGTTGGGTATCATAAAATATGTTAATGTTCTGATAGCACAGAGCAGATTATCCATAATGTTAAAATAATAAATGGCAGCCTGCGGCAAATCCACAAAATAGCCAATAATTCCTCTGAGCCTAGGAGATGAAAAGAATCCTTCTTTTTAATTCTTTTTAATTATTATGCTTCTACCATCATCTGCTTCCCATAGAAAGAAGAATATGTTATTTTGCCCGTGATTAAGTTCAAGGGATATTAAACCCAGCAGCAAACTAGGTTGACAAGCCAGGGCTCTGAAGGATCCATCCCAGGCAGTGTCTAGCAGGGACAACCCAGTTTCTGCATCCTTATGGCATCTGCAACATGTCTCTGGGCCACCTCTGTCTTCCCTGGATCCAGTTTAGCACTGACCACACCGAGCCACTCCTCAATTCCCAAGGAGGAGGAAAGTGGGGTTTCACACCATGGAGACTGGGGATGGGAGTGGGAGAAGGGGAACACTGTTATACCCAAGGAATGAGTTAGAAACTCGAACCACACCAGAAATCTGAACTAGTTTGTTGCTTTTTTTTTTTCTAGAGGAAACTTTCCCAGCAATTTTTAGAAATTAAAATTACAGTAATTGTCATAGTGTAATGGCACCCCTCTGCATTTCCTGCTGCTCACGGGCAGAGGGAAGGATAATTACTGCTCTGGAACATGGCAGTTGCCAAAAGAGATGTCTTTGTTTCTTATTCCGTAAGCCTACTTGACCTGCCTCTCAAAGGTCAGTAAATTGTGTTCCTTAGGAGCACAAAAATGGGTAATAAACCTCTATTTGCATATACAAGCATTTTTCTCCTGACTGCATCAATTTATTCATGCTGTAAATGGACTTCCTTCGCATAGGAAGCAGCATTTCTCTCTTCCTGTGTTTATGAAGTTCTTTTTATGTGATTAGAGTAAAATTCACATTTTGGGGCAGCAAGATGCAATCCTTGTCTTGATGGGAGAATATTTTTTTTCAGCAATAGTATCTGCATCAACTGTGTGTGTGCAACGACTCTGGTTATTTGGGCTTCTATTTTTACAGGGTCCTTATCGTGGCAGATGCTGTGTGAGCACAGCTATTAGATTGTGCCACCCTGAGGATCTGGCAGGCTAAGCAAACCCCAACAGGTTGTTTTGAATGATAGTGGATGAGGTGTTTTTTTTCAACATGGGAGGTGCTTTTTCTGCTGGAAGTCCAAAGCTCCCTTTGAAAGTGGCTTCAATATTTGTGGGAGGTCAGGGTGTGTGTTTTTCTGAAAAGCAACATTGAATTTCTCACAATCAAAACACAGCTTTTGCCCCGACAAATGGAGCTTTTTATTTCCACATTTTTCTTATTGATTCTAACGTCTTATCTTCGAACTCATCCCAGTTCCTAACGTTCCAGTCAGGCTGGTGTATCTTAGGAGATCAAGCCTTGGCTTTGGCAATAATGTGTCTCGTGTGCGTGGTGGTAATTGCTCTGTCTTCTCAAGGTCACCTGGTGCTCCTGGAAAAAGTGTTATTTCAATAATGTCAACTTTGCTTTAGATGACTGTGCATCCATTAAAAGCCATCTTCTAATCAACCCACTCCTCTGTTCCTAGGGCTGTCAATACGGAGCATTTAAATCACATGGCTCATTTTTTCCTTGACTTTCTTTGAGTGTGGGCTTCTGTTTGTTTTGGGGGCTTTTTTGAGGTGGTCATTAAAGCAATTTTCCTGGGATAACTTAAGTTTGTTATTTTTTTCTGCCTGTTTGGGAGTTAGGAGGTAGATTCTGTTACAAGGATGTAAGAAGTGGGTGGAAATAGATTTTCTTTATTTGCTTCTTCTATTCCCAAGGGAGGTGGAATATTTTCTCAATGATCCCAAGTTTTGCCCGTATTCTGCTTTCAGTGGGTCTGAGAGGGGAAGATAGTTCTGATTACATGGCCCAGGATCTTGGAAAAAAAATGCCAGTGGGCTTTACAGGTGCAGTAGTTCACTAAGTAACCATTAAACTACCTTGCTGGAGTGTCAGGGATGCAGCACTTTGCAGCTCTAAGAGTTAAAATGAAGAATCCTTCATCCTTCAGGTCAACAAAGTTTGCACTGGAGCCCTTGGGAAAACATTCCCATTCCTCATACAGCTGATGGTTGCACACAGGTTTTCTGGGGCAACAGGAGCACTCAAGACTTTGGTGCTGCATGTAAAAACTTTAAAGAAACCCCCCAAATCCTGCTGTATCCCTAAAGCAAGGAATTTGCAAAGGCTAGAGGCGTGAGCTTCCAGTGACACATAGCTCCTTATTCTACAAGAGGAGACCAGATCTATACAACCAAGATCGAGGGGAACTTGTCATTTCCTAAATTGCCCAGACAGCTTCAGCATGGTGGATTTTCCTCAGCAATCCCCAATCAAGTTCCTGTCATGGGATGAGCCTGCTCTGCTTGCCTGTGTCTGCTGATGTAGCTGGAAACTGCAGCTGCCTGTAGGATTTTATGGTCCCTTGCTGGGTTTTCTGGCCAGGGGGGATTTTTTGTTTCTTTCTTTCTTTGTGAGTTTTTAATTTTTTTTTCCCCTTATTTCCTTTTTTCTCTTTTTTTTTTTTTTTCTTTTGTTTGAGTGAGAAAGGACGGAGGTTTTTTATGTGGGCAGAGGATGAAGGCAGGGGAAAGGATTTCTTTTGTCTGAAGCCTCCTCCACAGCAGCTCGCTGGCTTCACGCACCGCGCGGATGCCGCTCTCCTCTACCCCGGCTCTGAGTCACTGCCGGAGCCGTCTGACAAACCCAAGGGTTGTTTTGTCTGGAGTGAGGCAGCCTCGCCTCCCAGCTCTGCAAGAGCTTGATTTTCTGCTCCCAAATCCCGGGGCCAGTTTCCCAGACCCCGCTGTGCGTGGGAATTGGTGAGGCTGGGGCTGCGGGGAAGGCCTCGGAGGTGCCAGGATGAAACGCTGGCGCAGCCGCGGCCCCGAGAGCAGAGCTCTGTTGTGCCCAGGGGCTCAGACACAGAACATCACTCAACTGGCACCCGGATGATTATTCTCCCCAAGCCAGCAACAGCTCTCCAGATATTTTTTGCTGCTGCTTGTGAAAGCTGCCTGGCAGTTTGCACTGCTCCTTTTCTCCTCCCAGACATGAAATGTAAAGGATGCTGCAAATCCTCCACGCCAAATCAGGGGCACTTACAGAGGGGATCTCTCAGCCTGTAAAGATGGCAAGAGCCTTTCTCACCTGTTGCATCAGATGTTGGCCATGGTTTCAAGGAGTGCTGGCTCTTGTTTTCTCATGAGAGCTGCTTTTTGCACAGTGAGTGTGGGCAGCTTATTGCTGCTTGGTCCCAGTCAGCATTGTTGACATGGGTATGTGTTCATCTATAGACAGAGCTGGATATATGTAGACACATAAATAGAAACTAGAAATAGAATTAAATAGGAATACAGTGACAGGTGTGGCCAGTTGAATCATTGGCCTCAGAGCTTTGTCCTTACATGCAGCTTTTCTGGGCAGTAAAGGGTCACCTTTGGTAGCACTTTCAGAGCTGTGCTGACAGGAGTGTAAGAGGAGAGCAAATGCGGGCCAAGATCTGATGAAACATGGGCTAGGTCTGCAGGACACGTGTGCCAGTGATGGCAGTGGTATAATTTTGAAAAGGAACCAGTCTGCAAGCTTGAATTCCCTGCACTGTATGGGCTTTTCTTATCTATTTATTTGCTTATTTGCTTATTTAGCAGCCTGATTATAAAGTGGGTGATTTTGCCCGGTGGAAAGTGGTTTGTACTGGTGTGATGGGGATGCTCATATGACCTCATCCACCTCCCCTCCTTCAGCCTCACCTTGCAGAAGTTACCTTGCAAGAGTCTAAATTGACTTTTGGCCCTGGCAGAGATCACACAGTAACTGGAGAAACAAATGCGAAACTTTACTGAGCGTGTCACCTTGCTCCAAAGTGAATGCAGTGTTATTTAATACATTTAAACCCCCCTGTGGAGAAGGATTATTGAAAGGAAGGAAATTGTATTCTCCTAAACCCACTTTGATGGCTGCATTTATCACATGATTAAATGTGAACAGCAATGGTATTTTCCCATGAAAATAATATATTTGGAAATAGATTAACCCTTGCTTCACAAGGGTGAAGACAGAGGTAATATTTAGTGACCTTTCTAAAGTTCCATCTGATTTGTTTTCAGGGTTTCAATAACTAGTGTTATAACCACTGTAATTCAAAGATGTTTAACCCCTTTCACTCCTGTGTAGAGGGCAGTGCTGTTACCTCCCCTGTACTGTATATCAGCCATGAAATGCTATGTGATGCTCCAGCTATTGCACATACCAGCCCCCAAATTGACCTGCAATATTAACAGACTTGCTGTGTCAGATTCTTCCAGTTGATCACAATTATTCCTGATTGACTGCAAACACAGAACCAGGCTTCTAACTTGGTATTCTTCATTCTGTTACTTAGTTATGGTGCCCAGCTGAAAACTGCACTCCAAGTTTGTGTTATTTTGCCAATTTAAACTTCCACTGATACTTCAGTTTGTTACAGAGTTTCATCTTTGCTTTTAATGATAAGTCAGCATGTTCAGTACCTTTGGAGTGAAATGATAAAGCTGGACATATAGCAGAAAGGTAATTCATATATGGCTTCTTTATAAAGTACAGCAGGATCTGTGAGATAAGGCATGTGCTGCAGGTGGTGTTTCACATAGTTATTTTCAGCTGATAACAATAGTCTCTGTGATAAATAAAATAAATGTCTTCACCTAAACCCAGACAGTGGTTCTCCTTGCAACTCTCACTGACTTCTCAATTTAAGAAGGAGCCTCTGTAGCAAATTATCCCCTTAGTTTAAGAGTTTCCTTAGCTGTGTCCAACTGTCCCAAATCTGGAATGAGGTGGTGGTTCACAACATGTGCCATGAGCAAACCCTGCTGAAAATTTCCAGGAGCTCTGCAAGTGTTCAAGGCCAGGTTGGATGGGGCTTTGAGCAGCGTGGTCTTTTTGGCCTATGCCAAGGGAATTGGAACTAGATGATCTTAAAGTCCCTTCCAACCTAAACCATTGAGTGATTCTACGCTCCCGTAGATGGGAACGAAATGGGAGCCGGATTGATGATCTGTCCAACTTGAGACATTCTGTGATTTCTGTGAATGAAGACTGAGCTGTGAGGGTTGCTTGTCACTGCTGCTGTCAGCAGCAAATGAACCGTGCACGATGGTACCTGCTTAGCATTGCCCATGTGCCTCCCCATGCCTGGGAAGTGTGGATGAGTCCTGGGGGAGGCAATGCGGCCGAGCGATCAGGGGCATTCTGCTCCTAGGGTCTTCAGACAGGCAATTTGTCACTGCAGCAGGGAGATGACAAGAATGCATCTCAGTGTTTTCCCTGCAGTAAAACACAGTAGTGCTTTGCAGTGTCCCTTTCATTAATCCTGCTGTAATTAAGCTGTGTTACCACACAGTGCACTAGGATGAGCGTTAGGTGGTTGGTCACTCTCATGAGCCTTGCATCAAATAGGGATTCTTTTTCCCTGCTTCCTAAATCAGCTAAGTCTCATTTCTTTTCTCTCTGCTCAACTTGAGTAGTCATCTTCTCCAGATGCAGGAAAGGAGCTGGGAAATTTCTTCTCTCTTTGCTCAACTTGAACAGTCATCTTCTCCAGATGCTAGAAAAGAGATGGGAACAGTAGAGTAAGGAAGGCTTTTCCTCATGGCTCATTTTCCTGCATGGATCTTTCAGAGAGCTTGAACAGCTGGAATATTTCCCATGAGGAAATGATTTATTTTTTTAATTTGCATTTATTTTACTTTAAAAAATTTTATTTATTTATTTACATGTAATGTGTTAGAGTCTTATGATAACAAACAGTTGTACTGCAGGCAGTGCAACTGCTGCCAAGGGGTATGGAATGAAGGAAAACTGACCTGCCCCTGTTTGTGCAAATTCCCAAAGCAAAACACCACAGACAGAAGGTTCCTGAAGTCCTCCTTGCCATAGAGACCAAGGCATAGAGAAACCTATAGAAACTATACTTCTGCATTGAGAAACTGGCTGGAAATTGGACCAAAACCAAAGGCTTATTTCCGTGAACCCAGTTTGCTGTGGGGCAAAGCTGAATACCCTGCTTCTAGTCTGTGCAAGCCCTGGGTCACTGGTGAGCTGTGGTTTGCATACCTCACTTGGATTAAATGTAAAGCTTCAGTATTTTATTTTCTACCTTCATTCAGCCTGTAATCAGCTCCTGAATGGAAAAAAAACCATGGAGTTGGTTCCTAGAACTTTCAGTTGTATCAAGTATAATACTGAGTTAATCTCTTGATCTGTAGAGGCCCAGATTTTAAGAGGGAATTTTCTTCCCTTCCTTCCCCTTTCTCCTTCTTTCACTTTCCCCTTCCCTTTTCTTCTTTTCCCTTTCCCTACTCTGTTTTTTTTTCTGTATGGGTGTATGTTTGCATGAAGAGCTTAGTAGTGACATGCTGAGAAAGTCAGATAATTGCTCTAAAAAACACCCCAGTGAATAAAAATAAACAATCAAAGCATCTGCTTACAAGCACAGTGAGTTTCTGGTGAGTGAGGAAGGTGTCCTCTCCCTTTCTGTGCCCAGTAGTTTGTAACTGGTTAGGTGATTTAAAGAAATAAGTTGGGAATTTGGCTTTTGCATGCAGCAGGACAGACTGACCTCTCCTAGAATCTGAGGACTGGGAAGTTTGATGGCCTTATTGTGTGAGCTGCTTCCTTGACCCATATATTAAAGCATGATTAAAAGCACTACTGGAGAGCTAGGCACAGAAAAAAAAAGCCTTTTCCAGTAGTTACTGGGGATGGGGCAAGGGAAGCTGTGGATGCTGCACACTTTGGAGTGCCATCTGCTGGCTTAGGACTCAGTCAAGCTGCTGGAGCCTTGTTTAGTAGCACTCAGATGAGGATGGAGGTGGAGGAGGTTTGATAAACCATGGATGCTTCTTGTCAGTTACTGTCATTGAGATGAGGATAAAATCTGTACAGCTCATTTTACAAAGGTGTGTCCTTTGCAGGTGGGACAGCATTTGTGTTCTTATCCTGCACCAATCCTGCTTATTTTGAGATGTGTGTTATTTTGAGCTTCATGTTATCTAACAATATAAAGCCTTTTTCTCCTCCTAGCACTTCTTGTTGCTCCCAAGCCTCCAGGCATTGTGCCCTTACAGAGACCTGAGTTGATACAAAATCCCTTTAATCACCCTTTTACCTTCTTGACTCTTCCCTTCTGCCCTCTAGAATCTCACAGCTCACCAGGCATTCTTCTTCCCCTTCCCAGCTGTAAGAGGCTGGAAAACATTACAGACTAGAAACTGGCCACTAGAAGAAAAGGACAGGTTCAAAGAAGTGTGGTATGGAATTTTCTGATTTTGGTTTTGTTTTAAATGCTTTTTTGCTTACAAACAGGTGATTGTATGTAAGACTTGATGTGAAACAGAGGGAACTGAGTTGGGCAACTCATTTTAGTGGATGTCTCTGCAGATCTCAGTTTGCAGATGAAGATATTTCAATTCTGTAGGGGGATTTTCTACAGAAAAGGCAGAGGTAGGATGAAGATGGTCAGATGTGCAGCAAATTAGACTGAGCTCAGCAAGCACAATGTGTTTATTCCCTGAAGAACCTATGCCATGATTATCTGCCTGTCTTGGTGGGGGGCATTTAGATTTAGGGGCAGATTAGGTGTAGACCTGACAAGTGAAAGTCAGATACTTTTCAGGTAGCCCCTCAGTGAGTTTGAAAGCTTCTTTCTATGGGAGTATAGGAATTAGGCCACTGCATCTTCATGGTGTGAGGATTGGAGGACCTTACCCTGTTGCTTTCAGTAGGGTTGTGTTGCCTTGGCCTTGCTTCCAGAGCAGGGAAGATAGAAGGGACAATGAAAGTATCTCAGTGAGCTTCACCTCATATGACTTCTTCCTCATGAAAGTCATGTAGTCATTGCAGCCATTGAAAGGAAGGCATTTTGCAAAAGGAGTGATGTGCCTCATTGCTCTGTTAATTTCCCTGAGTTTCTGCTGAAGAGCCAGAGATTGAGGTATTTCATCCAACATCATTACATTTAACATCTCTAAGCTTTCCTTTTGATATCCTCTGTTAATTCCCAGCATCGTAGCAGGAAACAAATCAATCTCCTTTGTTTCCTGGCACAAATATTTGGTGATGAGGTTACTGATAAACTCTAAATCAGCTTCCAAATGGAAAATTATACATGAACTTCCTTACCTGTGGTGGCAACCTCTGGGCAGGTTGCTCTGCTGAGTATGTTAAGGATGACTTTGGCTTAGGACAAGTGATGTGAGAAGACCACTTGTCTGCAAATCCTCCTGTGTCAGGAACACTTCTTGCACTATGATTCACTTATGTCATATATGGGGGAATTAAATTCTGGGTGAGATGCAGGAAGGAAACCCCCCAGAAGAAGAAATGATTTGGCAGCTGATCTGCAGAACTCTTTCAGTCACCTCTAAAGAAAATGCTCTGATGCCAGTATCAGTTTCATTAAACATC
Organism: Corythornis vintsioides; assembly: GCA_025447755.1. Classification (NCBI taxonomy): domain Eukaryota; kingdom Metazoa; phylum Chordata; class Aves; order Coraciiformes; family Alcedinidae; genus Corythornis; species Corythornis vintsioides. The sequence continues at coordinate 2,316 of JAOEGS010013129.1, read as the reverse complement.
TGGGCTTGACTCATCTGCTACTGTAAAAGAAGGAAGAAACCTGAAGAAATAATTAAAGTTCATTATTACATGTATATGAAATAGCATTATTAAACCATCTACCTCACACTTATTTATAACCCTTCTTCCTGACAGAGCCTGACATGTTTCTCAAACACCACTGAATGATTATATATTCTTTGCCCAAAATCTGAGGATGTTTCTCTGCATTTTATTCATCAATTCTTCAGTCAAAATTTATGTTCCTGCACAATCTGTACGTTCTCTGAGATCTCTTTGTGTAGGTACATTACTCATGAGACCTACCAGGCATATTTAGAGTAAGTCAGGGTGGAAAGGCTCAAATTTCTTTCTGAGAAAATCAATGTTTTTTGAGGTTTTCCAAACTTGGCACTGCCAACTGCATGACAGGGTGAGCCTGGAGGAGAAGAATCTCCACCATCACTAGAATCCAGCAGACGTGTTTTGGTTAGCAGGGTGGAATTCTCAACAATGACACCAGGACCAACTGGACTAACACCTCTCCTCTTGATAAAATCCCTGTGCCTTTGGGTGTTACCCAATGCTCAGAGCTCAACCAAATGTAGTTTCCTACCAAATTCAAGCACGTGTCAACATTTTGGGAGACTGCCCTAGGATGTCCTGCAAGGGCTTGTTTCTTAGCTGGGATCAGCCTGGTCTCAGCCCCTTCTGTTTGTCAAATGAGAGCAGAAAATAGATGGAAAAGATATGGATTGGATATGTGGTTTGGGCATATTAGCACAGCTGTGTTTGAGGGAAGCAGCAGCAGGGGTAAAAGCGTGGGCAGGGGAAGCAAATAGAATGACTCCTGCAGAAAGGTAAAGTAAACCCACCAGGGACTTTCAAACACTGAGCCAGGTCGATGGCTCTCTGTGCTGATGGGCAGTGTCACCTCCCTCAGCAGGCAGTGTCTGTGCTTCATAGAGTGCTTGCCACAGAGAAAAGGCAGCGTGCAGCCTAACGATTGTGATTAAATATGCAGTGATGTTATGGACTCTGCTTCCACAATGTGGTATGGAAAATACATGTCCAGTGTTAACTGTGCCAACAATTTCCTCAGTCTTATGTCAGATAAGTAGACAGTTTTGTATTTATCTGGAAAGATATTTTTTTTCCAATGCTTTGCTTTATTTTTAATCTCTATTATTACACGTCCCTTACGGCAAGAAAGTATTTTCCAGAAGGTGGGCAGGATGTTGGTTTATCTTCAGAAATTAGTGCCAAATCTTTTCCAGGAGAAGACAGAGATTTCTATCTAGAAATGAGATTTGCTGTTTGACGTGTGGAATTTACTCCCCACGAGTTGGCTTGTATATGGTAACTAAGGAGCAACATCAGTAATGCACAGGCTTCCCTAAGGGCTACATTTGTTTTGGAAAAATTCCTTGTCTTCCTTTTCTTTCTTCTGAAATGGTCATCACTAGTGAAGGTTTCATTCCCTGTGAGAAAGATCTGCAGATGGTCCTGTCTCAGACCCTGTCTTACCTGAGTGGGGCATCTGTGCATTTTGGAAGCATCCTGGATGAGCATTAGGATTCATTTCATTTCCATGCTTTCTTTTCTCTTTGTCCCATTCTCCCCCTTTTCAAGCATCTTCTGTGCAGTTCATTCTCCCTTGCTGTAGTCCTTGCTCTCTTTTTACTTAGTTGTCCCTCTCCCTGTCACTGTCTCTCCTTCTCCCCCATCTTCTCATGCCATCCTTCTCTGTAGAAGTTTTGGCAAAGGATTGAGAGCATTGAAGCCATTTCCTTGCCATGTGTACCCTTTTTGATGGGATGTGATACCATCAGTTGCCTTTCTGCCCATAACCAGACTATTAACATTGGAATTCTGCTTATTGACATAATTATGCCTATTGTGAGAATAACAATAGAAGTGTGCTGGGGGAGCAGCTAGGAAAACAAGATAAACGTGTCTCAATGCCCAGGGGATGTACACAGGGTGGAGAGTAATAGGGAACATTATGTATTTTATTCATCAACAATTTTTCAATAGAAGAGGATTTAAAAACTGCAGCCGTTTCCAGCATCCTAAGTGTGTGAATTGGGATTAGCTTCTGTAGTGACTCCTTTCTGTGTTGTAGCAAACTACTTCTGTCACTCAAGCTTGGTTTCTGAAGTTCCTCTGCTCCTTTGGAGCCTGTGGAGGTCCAGAGTGTTCTCTGTAAATATCATTCTCTTCACACTTGAAAATTGGAAGGGAGTTGAAACAGGGTTGATCCAGGATTGGGAGTTTGAGTGGCAGGACAGAGTGTGTTTCCCATTCATTCTGCTTTTCTGCCTGGTTTCTGTGCTG
>JAOEGS010013128.1:11098-30972 GCA_025447755.1 Corythornis vintsioides | reverse complement strand
CTCCTATTGTCTGATTACTGGTCTCATACAATAATTTTCTTTTCTAAAAAAAGCTTGAGTTGATATTAGGATTAGAGAATTTCAAATTTCATTAATTATAAGAAAAGTTTCCAGGTTACAAAGGAAAGTTTGATTAAAAAAATGCCCAAAAGTGAAAAAGGAAGTTCTGAAGTCAGATCATCATTAATTTTTCATCAATTTTTATTTATTTATAAATTTCTTGTTTGCTAGTGCTAGTGCTTAACATTAATTTGGGAAGGATTTGAATTTGTTGTCAGATTAGAGCACAATAAATCTGCAATTGCTCCATTGATACTGAATGTGGGGATGGCAAAGACACTTACAAGCTTTTAGAGGACCATTCCCCCCCACTTTTTTTTTTTGTGTTGAGAACCCATAGGTCATTTTCATTCTCACAGCTCTGTGCCATTGTGCACCTTACAGGAGGTGGCACAGGTATATGCAGGGCAGAATGCTGGAAGTTAGAGATTTCATGCCACACTTTAAAAATTGAATGATGCTACTGCTGAAAATTATCTATTGAAAATAAAATCAAAGCTCTGAATATTTTCTGCTGTTACAAATAACATATTTGGTTTGCAGTAGCTGTGAGACTGAGCCCTTAGATTCCCAAACTTTCCTTGGGATGATTTTAAATCTTCACTCAGCCTGGGATTTTAGCTTAAATCTGTTAAACAGAAAGGTCTTAAGACTGTCTGCCAGAGTGTTCTGTATAGTCACAGAAATACTAGACTTCAGTGCTGTCCTCTCTGAGCAAGGTGCCTCAGAGCAAGGTCTGAATCTAATATTAAAGATAAAATATTGATTATTTTGATTTCTTGCTGAGAGAACTCATTAGCATTTTAATATCAGGGCATGTATATTTTTCTATGACTTTCTCTGTGTTGTTGTTTGGTCAGTCAGACAAGCTTTTCTTCCGAGCCTCTGAAATTTCTCTCCTTAATTTTAAAGAGACGTAGTTTTAGTTCAGTGACCTTTATCATAGCAACAGTGAAAAGTAAATCTCATTCAGAGCATTTAAATGAGATTGGAGCCAACCTGCAGAGTAGTTCCTGGTCTCTTTTTGCAGTGCCTGTCAGCAAACCCTTCCCTTCAGCCCTCTGGGGTGTGTTCCCTAGTGATGGCAGCAGCTGGACTGAAATCCCTGCTAATGCAACCCAAACCCACCTCGGAAACAGCAGTGCTCCCTGTACATTTGAGTGGGGGCATTTTCCTTACGTTCTAATAGTGAGAATACTTTACCCCTGGAGTGCCAGCAGTCTGCAGGGAAGATTGGTCCTCTGCTTATGGAATTGGGGGTGTTTTCATCATGCTCAGCTTTGCTGTGATGTGTCTGGACAAGCAGCAGCTCTGAGTCACTGCTGGTACGCTGCACTTCTGCTCCATTTACTTTTCTCATACCAACATTTAGACTTGAAAACATATAATTATCAATAATACTGATATTTAATTATCAAAATCGAAAAAGACCCTTTTTTACAATATAATACTTGTGAATTCTGGAATCTTAGATGCTGTTTATCAACTGTATCATACTTGCACCTTAGTTTGGATTTTGTGACAGAAGGGAAATAGCTTGGTTTCTTAGCTAAAAATGATGTTGTCAATGTGGCAATTGGGTAATGAGGGGTTTGTAAACTTCACAAAGTATACAGATCTCCTTCTAGGTTCTTAGCTATCCAGATTTTTTTATGTCTAAGTACTTCACAATCAGTAAATAATAAATTCAATTTACTGGAGTTTTGTCACTTAGAAATACTCACTTGGAATATATCTTTTTAATTGGCATCAGTGGCACATTTCCCAGGGAGCATAACAAAATGGATCATTTAATAGATGCCCAATCTCTCCATCCATCTATCTATCAGTGCAGCACATGATGTTTTGACTTTAATATGGTAATTATCTCAGGCTGACTTCAGAGGAAGAAGCTGCCACCCACACAGCAGTGCTTAATTACTTTAGACTTTGGTTTGCCAAGAGAAAAATTGACTTTTTTTTTTGCACATTGCATGGAATTGAAATGATTTCATTGTCATTTTACTTGAAATGCAGCCTGACATCACCATGGCATCATGGGAAAGAGAATGCAAAATTTCTCTGAAATTCTTAAAATAGGCTGAAAGCTGCCTTATATTTTAATGGTTTTCTATGAAGCCTGTGTTCACACTCCTTGAATGTTAATGATGAGCTGCTTCAGCTTATGGAATTTTTTTTTTTTCTGTGAATACATTTCATTTGCAAGCCAATGAATGCAGGATTTTTTTATTTTTTTATTTTGAAGTTTCCAAAACCTAATACTAACTTTGGCATTTTAAGGGCAAGTGACTGTTCAAATTAATGTTTGCACACTGCAGAGTTTGAGAACATAACTAATAAGATGAAAGAGATAATGAATTAATGGTAGTGTACAGGCAGCTTAGGAATCAAATAAGTAATTTTTTTGTCACTGACAATCATGGCTATTATCCTGAAATGAGAGAAAGTTGCATATATGTGTTTTCAGCAACTGAAAGCTAATTTTAATATCTGTGATAATTAGTATAAGGGTTTATGTATATGGTGTTACACATGCTGCTAATTGATTTGCCACACAAATACTGGAGGCAACCTGCTTGAATTAAACACTGTAGATAGATTTCTGTGCTCAAGAGAGGAGAACTTGCCTCCTAGATGTCTTACCCTATGTCTGCTCAAGACAAAGGGCCATTTTGGGATGAATTTAAAAGGCTTTATCTTGCAACCACTAATGACAGTGACATCAAAATCCTAGAAGCCAAGGGTAGAGTGAGAGACCAGTAGCCTGGTTCCCAGGGAAAAGCTCCTTGCTGCCTGGGTGGAAGGTGAAGGTTGTTCTGGATTCTCTGGGGCTGGTTGGTGCTGTGCGTGGCTCCCGGTGATGCTGATCAGTGATCATTAAGGCCCCAGCACGCTGCTGCTGTGAGCAGCTGTAGGGTTTAGGGTATGTGGGCAGTGAAGTCTCTGTATGTTTCACCTGGCTACATGTGCGCAACAGGCAGGAAAGCAGCATGTGCCTTTAGATCAGAATCTGTAATAAATCTTGGCGTGGTGAATGCTGCCAGTCTTGCTGCTACAACTTTACCCTCAATAAGAAAATTCAATATACTGTCTTCCCAAATGGCAAATAAGTAATATCGAAAGTTGCCTTTTTAAGGTAAGATGTAGCTGCTTTTTTTGGTTTAGACATCTATATAGCGAAGACCTCCTGAAATTATTATTTCATTGTCACATACACTTTTCACAAAAGAGGGATGCAGAGAAGCCTTTGAAATAAATCTGGTGACACTAGAGAGTTTACAAATACTAGCATATTAATATACAGCTAAAATAATAATAAAAAACACCATGCTGCTAAAGATGTTCAGTATTATCCGCTCGCTGCAGGAGTTTATTAGAAACTCCAGCTTTCTTTTATTAAAATTTCAATTGGCTTGGTGAATGAGATCCTATGTTAGTGTCATAAAGTGAGAAGCCAGAAGGAGAGGATATTGGCATTTAAGCGCAGATTTCATTTTAAAATAGTATATTTTATACCGGAATATTGCATATCACAAATATTACATATTAGTGGTGTTAGAAATAGTTGCACTGATTTCTATATTCATCAAATTGTCATCGTTTTCTGTGCCATCTGGTAGTTTATACATGTCATTTTTAAATATATCCTAAGAGGTTTTTAATCTAACTATAAATGGAAAACAAATACTGCCTAGTTCTGAGAAGATTTCAGAAGATGGTTGCCACAGATGATCTCCCAGAATCGGCCTCGCTGCCAAGGGATGAGCTTTAAACCAAAAGATGAGGCTTTTCTGAGCCATTGTAGTAGGGATGCCTTGAATTTGAATTTGATAATTATCTTTTCAGATATGTAATTCAGTAGCGATTTTTAAGATTTCTCAGTGGTTGTTTTTTTCAACTAGCAATGGGGCCTTTTCTTTTTGGAAGCTGGTAACTGACTTCTCTACCTGAGCTCCTCCTGCCCCAGCTTTGGCCGGCGAGCACCGATGGATTCTCCCTGCATGTCACCCTCCGTGTTCCCCAGTGCCCTTGGAGAGCGTGGTCTAGAAAAGAGTAGCTGGCCAGGCAGCCTGCAGGAGAAGGGGTGGGGTGTGCTTAGCACTCCTTTTCAGCCTTCCCACAGTTCTTCTCCTTGGGCTGTGCTCACGGCGACCCCTCGGTGTTGGTCCTTTCAGCCATGCTGGGGGTGGCAGAGGGTGAATGGAGAGCCTGTGCCAAGCAGCTGAGACCAGAGGTCTGCTGGGGGACAGGCAGATTCCACTCTCCCATTTCTCTGCAGTGATGAAAGGGCTCGAGTGGTCAAAGCTTTATTCCATCTGAGATTCCACAGAATGACTGTAAGGTGGAGGTGATTTTGAGACTGAATGGGTGTGTGGGTGTGGGTGGGTGTGTGTGTGTGTGTGTATGCACATATACACAATATAAATACATATATTTCAAATCTCAGTTTTATAGATTTCCTTTTGTGTCTGTATTGCTGTTTAATTCTGAATTGATACTTTACTTTTTTTATGGCTTCACGTAATATAACTTTGGTGGTCTCAGCAGTGGTGTCTGAAGATGTTGCAAAATGGTCATAAATTAGTCCACAGTCTTTCACATACTGGTGTAATTAACTTCAGCTTTATTTATTTATTTAGTTTATCTTAAAAGGGATTCCTCAGTTCTGTTGTTTGTGATTGAATAATCAGTGTTTCATTACTGAGTGAAGTGTTGCTTTAAAAGTTGATGGCACCAACAACTGAATCCAGCTGGAACCCTCTGTGATGGGGGGAAAAAAAAGATTAAAAATTCTCTGAAATCCCCCCATCTGGATTCTTCAAGATGCAGTGAGAAGTTTGCACTTCTGCAGCTGCAGCTCTTTCATGACAGATTCTGTAAATTTTACACATGGCTGCCTGCTTGGAAAATATTTTCCAGATTTACATGTTTACAGCACTGACATGTGAAGCTGAGGAGCCTTCCTTCTCGACTGTGGCACAAGTGTTCACAGATTGCACACTAACTTTATAAAATCTGGAAATGGATAATTTGCAACTTTTAAACAAATCAAAGTGCACTTTGATCTTGACTCCCAGATTCCTTAAGAGCAACAAATAAAAATAACTTTTTGTGTTTTTTTCCCTAAATATAGTCACTATTATTGTAACTATTCTATCTCTCTGGAAACTCAAGCAACATGTTTAATTCATTTTTGTTTAAAAGCATATGTCCTTGGAAGGAAATATTAATTCAGCAAATGTAAGCACCACTGAGAACATGGTATGTCTGGTAAGTGCATCTGCAGAAGGTATGCACACTCAGCAAGAGATACCCTGGGCCTGCCTCTATTCCCTTCTATTTCCTCCTTTTTACTAATGCTATCACAGATTTGGGATAGCTTTGCTAGAGGAAAAAAACCCCAATGCAAAATCTATGGAAATCTGTAGTTACTTCAATGCAACTTAATTTATCCCATAACCTTCAATTACATTTTTCTGATTCCTGTGGAACCACTAAACACTTCTAGTGCTTATAAACATTTTTAAAGAAGCATTAAAAATGTATGCTGCTGGATGTGTGAAAAATCTGCCGCAATTACTGAACACTTGAATTCTAAGATACTGCATTCAGGCAGCCATCATTCACAGTGAGCTTCAAGGTACCATATTGCCTGTAGCCCCTGTTTTCCTTGGCCCATCGTTTATTCTAACTTGAGTTACATTTAAAGACACAAATTGGCACAAAGCATGTTAAAAAGCCTTTTTTTTTTCTGTAGAAAAGGTAGATATTAGGAGAAAAAGGCTGAGCATCTCAAAACTAAATCCAGCTTTGGCTAAGTGTAAAGTCAGGGGGGTTAGAGCAGGTGTCAAGTACCTTGTCTGCAAGGGAGGAGTGAGGCATCTGTGGACAGATGGATTGGTTTATGGCCTGCTTTAGGGGAGTTGAGATCAGACAAGGGCTGAGCTTAGCCCTGCATGGTCCCAGGCAGCTTTTTGTTGGTAATGTTTATTAAGACACGTGAGGGGTTCCAAAGGGTTTGTCCTGTTTGATTTGGGCAGTTCTGACTGGAAGATGGTGGCTGAGGCTGTGGCTGCCTGTGAGGTGAGGCTGGGCTTTCCAGCCCTGCTTTTCTAGCAGCAGCCCCTGCAAGAGCATTGGAAGGCTCCAGTGAGTGACAAGGGTCAGAGTGCAGAGCTCATGGCTTTTCACAGGTAACATAGGTCACAGAAATACATTTCAGATGGAAGTGCAACATCTATCACTTTAGATCAGCTCCTTCTTGTTAATATACATTTATATATATATATATACACACACAAACCACTTGCAAACAAGCAAATGCCTTAACATTTTTGATGCTTCCCTTAACAGGATAATGAGAGGGAAAGATTTAAATAGTACCAGAACTGAACCAGTGTCTTCTTTCTTTCTGCCCCCTTAGTGGTTAAACGAGTGCCCTCACGTGCTTTGTGGTGGGTGCTGTGCAACTATGAGAAGATAGTCCAAAAGTCATCTGATGTGCTAATTTCTGTATGCAATTTGGGGTGATGAATGGCTAGGATAACCTAGAGGAGCAAGATGAGCTAATGAAAGGGTGATGTATAATGTAAGCCAACTATTTTTTAACAAGTGGCATCATCACTGTAAACAAGAGAAGGGAGAACTATCACTTTATATTTAGTTAGACAGTATTCTCATGATGGGCTGCAAGGCTGTTTGAAAAATGAACAAAGTAACAGGCTCAGAAAGAAAATGTGTCTGCTTTTCTTCAAGAAAAAAAATAAATCTGCTTTTTAACAGAGCCGTGGTGCTCGTAAAACACTAAATGATGATCTCTGAATACAAAAAGCTGTGCTGTACACAGACCCCAGACTGGACTGTACACAAGCAAACCAAGGCAATGCTTCTGTGGCTTGCTTTAGCCTGAATTGATCCCCAGGACTGTTTCATCTCCACATGCCTTTCTGATGCATGGTGAATATTATTTGAAAATGAGCTTTCCTATCTTCTGTATATCTGCAGTAAATAGCCCTAACTACAGTGCTTTAATCCAGAATTCAGCAGTATACAGTTCATAAAGATTTGTGTTACTTTATCAAGGTAAAATGAAAAATCTGTAGTATAGTTGCAAATGATGGATATTTGAAACAGATGCCACACAGCTTCCAAATCCTTTCCCCTGCTGCTTTAATATAGATTTTTAAAAACTTTTTTCCCAAAATAGCCTTTTTTTTTTCTAACTGTAGTAAAAATGCTGTCATATTATACTCTTGCCTATTAATTCCTGAAAAAAAGAGCTGTTAATAAAACTCAGTTTGAGGGTTTGTTTATTGCTAATAGATTTTTTTTTGAGGAAAGCATGGACTTTGTGAAGCTAATAGGTATTAATATGGTAAAGTTGCTTTTTGAGATTACAACTGCTTGTTGCTCGTAATTTAAGATTAAACCTAAATATAGCAGGTAGTGATTATGTGAATGGCACTGCTGAGAGGAGAGAGTATTTTATTTTTATCTCTATATTGCATAATCCAGCAGTCATGGAAAGTTTGCAGATGAAGTGTTCAGGGCTGTTGGTGGATTGGGATGGTGTGGGGGTTATTTGCAACACTGTCTGCAGAGTTGTCATAACCCCCCCTACAGGTCTGAGGCCTAAATCAGAAAATTAAGTTATTTTCTAAATTGGAGATTTAGAACAGATGCTGCACTTCTGTGCAACATTCCAACCCCTGCAGTTTTCCTGCCTCCTGAAGCTGGGCTCTTCTGGAGGGGAGTGGGCAGAAGATGTACTGTCCTTTCCACTGAAAATTAGCTTAGCATCACAGTGGGTGCTATTGGGCTCTTAAGCCTTCTCCCTCTCCTGCCCAGGCTGGCAGCAGCAGTGCAGGAGGGCCAGGTCTAGTGGAGAGGCAGAGTCAGCTGGAGGGTTTGGCACCCTCAGGCAGCCACCATGGCTCTCAGCTTCTCATCACCACAGGCACATTTTTCTTCTTCTCTCCACTTGCTGAAGCAATGAGTAGTGCTTGTTCTACTAAATGGCTGTAACAGTATATATGTGCTTTTCTAAGTTTTCATGACTAATATTAAACCACTTTATTAGACCTATTTAATTTCATTATTAGCTGTATGATGCAGTTTGTCAGGCAGAGGTTGGGAATCTTTGTGTGCGTCTAATTAAAATTTTAAATAAATGGAACTCCTTGTGTTGCCTGAGAACTAATCTTCTGACATTAGAAACAGACCCAAAGTTCTTAGTAACAACAAAGACAATGCATTTCTTTATGAATAGAGCTTGTACTGTTCATTTCTTTGCCATAACAGAAGTCATTTGGTGAGTGCTGTTATGCACGGGTGTTGCAGCCTTAAAGGTGGAGGAGCTTTCTTTGCTAGAGCTTCTGAACTAGGGAAAAAAAAAAAAAGGTGTTACATTTGATTATTGTAATTTGGAAGCATCTGCCTGGTGGGAACAGTTTCTGTTCATTCAAAACAGCATGTATCATAGAGCCTTTATTTATTTATTAGTGGCAGGTCCAGTACTTGTATGACTGTGGAGAGACATAGAAGATGGCAGTATATCTCTGCATCTATCCTCTTGTAACTTTGAGGAAAAGTTCAAATATCCCTTTGTTTTGTTTAGATAAAGCTGAGAGAAAGAGTGATGTGATAGCTAAGAGAATAGAAACTGCTGATTTCATTCTGGTTTGGTTTTTTTTTCTTTTTGGCATGGTTTTGTTTTATCTTTTTTTTTTTTTCAGAGACATAAAGGTCTCTGTATCCCAGTTTACCTCTCAGCAAAATGATGGTTATTACACTGTCCAGGGATGAACTTTATAGTAGATTTCAGAGGCCCTGAGATTAATGGATAGAAGGCATTTGATAAATTAAATTGTCATTCAGATGTTTTCTCTTTCTGCTGCTTTATCACGCTATAAAGATTTTTAATGAGATATTTAATGCAACCAGTTGTTGGTTTTGTTGTTTTGTCATTCACAAAATTTTTTTGGTTTCCTTGCTAAATGTCTTGCCTCACAGTGGTGAGGAATGTAAGCTGTGTAATCTGATAGCAATTAAATATTTGAGTTTTCTATAAACTGTTTGTGAAATACAGGCAGTGTTTTGAATTCCAAGATCCTTGTTAGTGCAAAAGTTACTTGAAGATGCTTTAAAATTCCCTCTGCATAGCATAGGATGTGGAATGTTACCAGTTTAGCCACAATGTGAGCCAAAGTGCCCTGACTCTGTCACGAGGAACATCATCTCCCCATTCTTCATCAGTCTTTTAACAGTGACTTTTGGCTTTGCATTCACTCTCTAGAGTGAGCATGTGAGTGTGGGGGCCTCAGCTGAGTCCTGTGACTACAGCAAAGGGGGTGTGCTGAGTGACAGGCTCTGCTCTCCTCCCTGCACCACGTTCTGCATCCCTGCTGTTGCTGCTCTCACAAGTGTCTGAAATGAGCCTGTAGTTTGGAGCACTTGTTAAAATATCCATCAGCTCCCTTCCATGCTGCTTAGGTTCTGGTCCTCCCTTTTTCATATTGTCACAGCTGACTGGATCCTCAAATCCTGAATGGAACTTTGACCAAGCTATTAGTTGGTTAGAGGCAGCGCATCCAGCCAACAAGCTTGACTCGTGGTTCTCCTGGAAATCCACCTGGTTCTCATATTTTTCCAAATATTATGATGGAAAAAAAAAAAAAGTTGTTAAAAGGTACAAATGAGAATATATGCTTCCCTGTGAATAAGGTTTCATGTATTGTATGACTGTTAGAGATTGGTTCTGAGCACTGGTCAGGAGAAGATTTCAACTGATTTGATTTCACTGGGGATTGATTCTTGGTGTGCTTGGAAAAGTGCTCCAAGAGTAACGGGAAGCAGAGCATAGAGATATCAATAAGCAATTATTTCACAAGTTGAGGTTTCCAAGTGTTGAATCTTGTGAAGTGTGGTATCTATTTAAAGCCTTTTTGACGAAGTGAAAAAGCAGCTCTTAGGAACTTTTCCTTGCCTTTCTATTTTTCTCTGAACAGGAAAATGTCTAGGATAGTGTGTGCCCAAACTGGGAAATGCTCTGTGAATTTGCACAGGGCTAGGGTTGGGCCTGCCACCAGATGAATGACAGATGCTCTTTATTAACCCATCTCCCTTCCCAGGGGGGAAGAGAAAGGGAATAAGTGAGAGAGACATATGGATTGGAAAGGAAAGCCAAACAGCTTTATTGAAGATAATAAAATGGAATGTATAAATAAACATATACAAATCCAGTGTTTAGCCTGATCTCTGTATTTGCATCACCATCCCCAGTGATGCCATGGAGCAGGCACTGGGGAAGGCCCAGACTGGAGTCAGCAGTAGGCAGGGACTGGATTCTGAAACTTGATTCAGGAACATATGTCTTGGGATCAAAGACAGAACAGAATCCTCCTTGGACACAGGGCATTGAAGAAGAAAACATGAAGTTGTGATCCCTCAGCTTTATGCTGAATATGCTGCCTATGGGATGGGATCCCTCACTGGTCACTTTGGGGTCACCTGTCCTGGCTGCTCCTCCCGACAGGTGCAGCCTTTGACTTTCTGCACCCCCCAGCATGGCACAGGAGATTCAGCAGTGCCCTTGGTCTGCACTGGAGCAAGTATAAGCAAAAGCTTTTCTGCACACTGCTCCCTGGCAGTGCAGTAAACATCCAGTGCTGTCACTGTGAGAAGCAGACATGGTCTGTGGAAAGCGGAAAAGTAAACAACATATAACTTGTAAACTTAGAACTTAATTAATGGTATTAAAGTAATTGAGAGAATACGAATGTAAAATGCCAAGATGCTGTGTTTATTGCACTCTATACAAAGCAAAACTGTAGTAAAAGTAAGTTATTTTGCAGTGTAGAGGAGTATGCATTATTAGTACATGAATATTTGTGTTTATGGGAGCTTTTAATGGTTTATATGGCAATTGAGACATAAAAATAATCCCGGAGACTGCCAAGAATCACACAGGGCAACGAAACTATTTGGGTGTAAAGTCTAATGCAGTCTATTTCTAGAAGGTCCTGAAGAATGGGCAAATGCCATGTTGGAATGGATGTGGCACTCTGCCAGGGTTGCCTATACAGTGCACGTGGTTTCTGCCAGTCAGGCAGACTGGGCCACAGCTGTCTACTGGCATAGAGCCTGCAGGATGCCTTAGTGGTGGGTGCCAGGCACATTGGCCTTTGGCAGCCATCTAGAGCTGTTCTTGAAGTCATTGCCCTGCCAGAGGCTGCCTTGTGGCTGATGAGTCACTTAGACCTTCGTGTAATGGGGTGGTGACATCACTTGCTGTAGCTGAGCTGGTATTTCTGGGAGAGATCAGCATCAGTTTAGTCCAAGGAGGTGTAATTGCAGTTATGCAGCACTGATGTTTGGCAGCAAGAGTCAGGGAAAAGAGAGAATGAAATCTCCTGTGTCTCTGTAGGCATGGGGTTATTCAGGAGTATATTTTTATGGGAATGAATGGTTAATGCAGTGTAATTAACCTGTAACACCTACAGTGGAACATTTCTAACAGTCACAATGCAATGGTAGTGCTATTATGTGGGTGTATATAAAACTATGGACAGGTTATCCTGAACAGGTTAGTGAAGGTAAAGATGAAATGAGAAATTGGAGTATAAAAGTGAAGGACAGGGAGAGAAAGGAGCAAAGTAAAACAACAAAGACTTGGGTAACAGCAAGTCACATAGTTGGATTGATATTCACTGGGCAAATGAATTTGCATGCAACTCTTAAAAAAACCCCAAACAAATTAAACCTCCCCAAAAAACCCAACCCTCAAACAAAACAAACAAAAAAAGGAGTTTTTTAATTAATCACTGATTAATTAATTGGAAAAAAATCTCATGCTTCATACCAAATGCTATCAGTAGTCTAATGAGGCTACAGAAAATAGATTAGAATTTACAGTATGATCTCTAAAATTTATTTTTAAATCATTCTTCATTTCCCTAGGCTTTTTTTCCAGAAGACTTGTAATAATGCTATACCACAGTTACACAGAACTTCAGTGCATTTTCCTAGATAAAAGGGGTACTTGCTTTTCTAAGCAGCTTTTAGAGCAAGTCTGTAGGAATCTGTGAAGAATGTATCCCCAGGAAGGATTCCTTGTGCCCAGTAATGGCAGTAGTGTTTACAGGCGTGGGCTGAGCTGTGGCCAGCAGCAGCTCTGTCTCCTGGCCAGCACTGGCTCGACTGGACACAGGGGAGCCTTCTAGTAGCTTCTCACAGAAGCCACCCCTGTGTCCACCTTGCTGCCAAAACACTGCCACACAGACCCAAGTCCAAAAAAACCCAACTCCACGCAAACCCACACAAAGGCACCACTCAATAATGGTTAGCCCAACAGAGAGGATTTTACAGTCTTGGTTTTTATAGACATGTATTTTCAACATTGTAGGATACAGAGGAACATCTTGTGGGGAAGGTCATACAGCTTTTTGTTTAAAATTACTGATGTTAGTAGGAAATTTCTTGAAATTAAGCTGTATGTCACCTTCTAACATACTCTTTTTCTTTTAGGAGTGTACAACAGCATTTGACCCTGGCTAATGTTTTTCTCCTGTTGCAGTGCCTGAGAGAGAGAAAATATATTTGCCAGCTTTCTACCTTATAACTAAATTAATAGACTCAGGGACCAATTCATTAAAATTTTATATCTGATTTATTTGGGTCATAGCTCTGTTATAACTTGTTATAAATATCTTATATTCCTTAATACTGCATACTCTATTAACATAACAGACATTAACAAAAACAGCCCATCTGGAGCTGGAGGGAAAAAGCCAAAATCACCTTGCCAGCTGAAAAATGTTATAAAAACCTTATGTGTTACAAAAGTAATTTGACCCCTCTCACGTGTAATCAAGGAAATGATAAATTATTAAATGGTCTTGAGAGGATCAATAGAAACTGTCCACATTCCTCCCCTAATCATTTAATCCTTTTATTTACCCATTCAGGAATTCACTGAATGGTAGACTAGGTTAGGGCCTCTTTTTTTTTTTTTTTTTTTTTTTTTTTTCTGTTTTTTTTTTTTTTTCATAGGCGATATTGAACCATCTTTCCTGCTTTCTGGCAAGATTAAGGTAACATTGAGTCCCCAGCTTTTCTATAGAAATTGTCACACATCATTTCTAAAGGTATTGGCTGTGACTCAGGACCTGTGCAAATGCTGAACTGGGGGGTTGTTCTGCTCTATTCCCTGCCTTTCATTTGGTGGGGAGGGAGGGCAGGAATGGGACCAAAACACCTAAATGTTATGTGATTTCTCCATGGTTGATTGCTATACATTTTGCTCTTTTTAATGCTTTTCTTTATTTGTTCTGTAGTTTTTCTTCATTTGTTCCAAGCTGATCTCTTCTCCCTGGCATCTAGTGACCGGATGGGTGGGAATCATTCTGAAGTGCCCAGGGGAGGTTGAAGCTGGACATGAGGAAGCATTTCTTTACCAAGAGAGTGGGCAGCCACTGGAATAGGCTTCCTAGAGGGGTGGGTGGTCAACGCCTGGCAGTGTTTAAGAAGCATTTGGACAACACTTAGCAACTTGCTGTCACTTGTGGTCAACCATGAATTGTTCAGGCAGTTGGACTAGGTGAGCACTGTAGGTCCCTTCCAACTGTAATATTGGATTCTACTCTAATGTATTTTGTTCAGGAGAGGAAAAGCTGTAACTCTGGCAATAGGATGGCCATGTTTGCATAAAGCAGAGAAGGAAGTCCTTGTGGAGAAAATGTCAGTTCATCTCTGATCCTTTATAGAAGAGCTACCAAACACTGCTCTTGAAGACAGCAGTGTACAGACTCTGAGGGACACATCACGGGAAAGCTACAGATGCTTTCCCCATAGATGCTCAGAGCACAAGTCTTTCTCTACCTAACTGATGGTTCTAGCTATGCCTGCCTTCATGTGCTTGAGCAATACATGAACATAGTTTTGTATCCAGTGTGGTATTTACATTAAGGCCAACGTTAAAACAACCAACCGAACACTGGAATCTCATGTTGTTTGCCTGGGATTCTTTGAAATTTCATAGTATATAAATTAGTGTTTATGCCACAGCTTGAGTCTAACTGCTGGAATGAGTGGAAATTACATACCACTAATTTTCTGTCTCCTGCTCTGGGTCTAACTTGGGTCTGGTATTCCCAGTAGCAAAGAGAAGTGGGATGCACACAGTTGCTGACTCGGGGAGTGTGAGTGTGTTCAGAAAAAGGAGGGCTGCTTTTGATCTTTGCATTTGCATGCTAAACTAGGCACAGTAGAGCCCTCACATTTTGGACTTTGATCTGCAAGCCTAATATAGGAGAGAAGAGCTGAACAAAATTGAAGAACAAAGAGTGGTGAAGGTTGCCTAAACACTGCCTGTCACTCATCTGTTGCTAAGGATCTGACTTGGTGTCCTGGTTTGAGTTAGAGCAGAACCAGTTAGTTCTGCCCAGGGATTTTACTTTTTAGCTCAGTCCCTTCTCAGTAACACTGCTGATGGCTGAGGGGTATAAGCTACTAACAGATGCCAGTGGCTGGCATCTGAGAAGGATCCTATCTTTGATCCCAGCCTGTGTGCCTGTGTGTCTCCTACTGAGGCCAGTCTCGGACTTTCCCAGTACCTGCTCTACAGCATCAGTGCTGCTGCTGGCTTAACTGCCTTTGCTGGGGGGTAGGGTGGGTGGGTTTGGTTCAGTATGGCTTTTGTATATATTTTTATATGTATATTCTACTTTATTATTTTCATGAAAGTGTTGTAGCTTTCTTTTCTAATCCACAAGTCTCTGTCCCTTAGTCGCTTTCCCTTCCCCTTTGGGAAGGGAGCAGGATTAACATCACAAGCCTTTGTGAAACGTATTTAGAAACTAGCAAAACATTTCTCTACAACAATATGGTTTTTGATTGTAGTTACAAGGTTTTGTCACTTTTGTTATTAATCACAGTGACAATCTTTTGTCTTTAGGCCAAGGGCAAGAGTTCCTTGTTGTTCTAGTCAGAAAAATAAAGTTTGTAGTGGCATGTCATTAATATTTATGCTGCACAGGTAATAGAGTAAATATTAGGGCCATGAATTATTGAAAGAAAAGTGATGAAATAGTGTTTGTTAGTTAGGTTGTTATGTAGTTTTGCATGTTTGTGAGAAATGAGACCCCTGGAAGAGAGCATCTTTTTAACTGTGACTTCTGCATTAATGGGAGTTTTCATTGTCAAATGATATGAATGTTTAAAAATAATTATAAATGCGAATATAAAATGAATTGTAGAACAAGAAAGCACGGCAATAATTTAATACAGCTAATTTAGAGAGGATGCAGAAATGTCTCCTACAAGTTATTACTCTCCCAAGGAAGTGTTGATTCCCCAAGTACTGTCAGTGTCTCCTGTGATTGTGATACAGGACAAGTGCTTCAACCCTGCCTTCCCCAGCAGTTCCCAGGTGAACGATGGCACATTAGCAACAGGCTCTTTGCATCATTGTTCCTCAATTCTGTTCGTGGAGCTGGTCAGTTGAAATAAGTCTTTTATAGGCTTTATGTATGCTTCTCTCTTAACTTCAGGGGAGGCTTGTAAGAAAGTTATGTACATGCAGATGGAGGGAATCGTGCAGGTGGAGTTCCTGCCTGCTGGAGTGCAGTCAGGGAACAGAGAAAGGGCTGCCTGTGTAGAACTGCCCCTCCCCAAGTGACCAGCAGCTCACAGTTCTGTGTGCAGAAGAGCCAACAAGGCAAGGCAGCAGGTCCATGTGTAAGGAGAAGATGAGACAGAGGCTTGCACCAGCTATTGGACTTCTCACCTGTCTGTGCACCAGCAGAGTAACAGGTCTTAAGTGGTGAAAGATTGCAGAGCAGCCTGGCCCGAATGCCAGAGGGTTTTGCAATGCTTAGTCACTGAAGGACAGGCTGCTGATAGTGCTGCAGCTTGAATTGGCCAACCGTGAATTGATTTCCCAGATAAGTCTTGTGCATGAAATACATTCTTCACCTTGACTGTCATGTTTTCACAAAGGGTTTCAAAACTTCTTCTTGTCATATGGTGTGCCACATCTTGCCCTAGTAGTGGGTTTTCCCCCCACATCTGGTTGTGATCTTTTATCTATGAATCTATGAATCAGTTCCTTCCCCCCTTTAGCCTAGCAGCTCTGTGGGGCAGCATTAGGACTGATAGCTGAGGGGTATCAGCTGATAACTGACCCTTCCTCAGGGAGCTGTAACGTGTTTCTGACAGTCCTGTGCCGTGCTGCTGTCACAGAGCCAGCTTGGAGACCTGTGTTCCTGTGGGAGCAGGAGAGGGTTTCCTGCTTGAAACTGTGACTGCTGGCTGTGCCAGCCTGCTGCCCTAAGCAGCTTTCATGCTTGTCCTATAACTGTGTGCTGGGTATTATTTTTCACTCTCTTTTAAGAGGGACTGTAGCACTTTGCTAAGAATACAGAGAAATAAGTTAATGTAATCCACTGCAGCATCCATCTAGCATGATATTGCTAGATCAACCAGGGAGATTACTTCATGGTAAGGACAGGCAGGTCTGTAGTGATCCTTGCAGTTACCTGGCTGCATTCAAAATGACTGCTAAAGCCATAGTATCTGCCAACGGTTGGCACCGTGTGTGTCAGTGATCTGAGCTGCTTCTGAGTTTTGCATATCTATTGTGTTCTCTTTGTTCACCTTCTGTAGTACTTACTAGTTAAACCAGACCATGTAGGACTGAGCACTACAGCAAAGAGTAAAACCTAATAATGCTGTCTTCTCTGCTAAAGCTTGTGAGGAGGAGAGCTGTGAAGAGATCCCCTGTGTTGTGGTGCTGACTTCTAGTGGAGTTGAAATCTGACCTGAGGAACTGAATCCCACATCACCTGGGTAGGATGATTGTGCTTCTTTGGTAGACCAGGCTGATGACAGACTAGCAAATAAGCTCCAGGGGGTCATAATTAAGGACCCATGGTAATTTAAAAATACACGGATTCAGGGCTGAGGAAATTGTTCAGGTCTGAGAGTGACTGCCAAGGACACCAAGCAGTGAGGCAGAGGCCAGCAGGCAGTGCTGGAGTTTTCCAAGCAGGCCAGCCAGGGACTAGCTGTAATGCAGAGAGGACAGGGGATGGGACTTAAAATAATGTGAGAAGAATCAGCACTGAGCAGGTAGGAAGCAGGATCAAGGGCCACAGCCAGGAGTCAAGGTGTGAAGCACGATGTTGAGGCAGACTGCAAATACCCAGAAGGTTGTTTGTACAGCCAGTCTTTTGATGTCTCCTGTCATTAAGCAGATGCATGGAATATGGCCTTTGTTTCTCTTACTTCTGTGGCTATTGACCAGTGACCACAGCAGCCTCACTCCAGCTGGGCAGCAAGTTCTTTTTAGGCTTTATTTTTGACACTGGCTTGAGTGTGGCAGGATCTGCAGCCCCTCATGTCCCAGTGGGTTTGTTCTGTCTACTGAGCTTGCAGTTCTCTATCAGATGGGCAAGGAAAGTTTACCAGAAAGTTACATTCTGAGCAGCCAGGCTGCCTGGCCTACAGAGATCTAGAGGTGTATTCTTCCTTGGCCTATTAGGCTGGTGTCTGTCTCACCTTTGTGCCTTTGCATTAAGTCTCTCTGATTGCTTGAGAATGGAGAGGCTGTGATTTTGCTGACTGAGCTGCTTTGGTTCAGCTGTGAAGCAGTTACTTATAATTGGTGCCAAGAAGTAGCAATCAGCTGGAAAAAAACACACTGGGAAAAGTTGTGGGGTTTTTTTTGCTTTTTGGTTTTTTTGTTTTTTTTTTTCCCTGAAAAAAGTCTGTGAGCTGAGGCTTGAAATGAAAATGGGGGTGGAAGGAAAGAAAACCTAGTACGGTCTGGCTATCTGTCCTTTACAGTGGAAATCTGCTTCTGGAATGTGGAAGTGGAAGGAAAACATCATGATCAACACACATGCTGGTCATGCCCAGTTCTCAACATTGCTTTTTATGTCTCAGCAGGGCGTAGGGTATGCTAAGGAACAAAAATTTCCACTTTCAGAAGAAGGTCAGGAGAGTTGCTCAGGTTTAAGGGAGACTTCATGAAAAAAAGGAAAGAATACTCTGACAGTGACCTAAAGTTGATTCCATGTTTCAGATACCTGTGGAGAAAAAGTAGCTTTCAAATGCTAACAAAGATGGGAATTTAATTGCTCTCCATAATTATATATTCCTCCTTGGTGGATCTCAGGGTTCTCTTCCCAGTAGAATGTGGTTGGGTGGTGTTTGATAAACTGTTGCTAGTAAAGTTCTTTCTCTTTAAACAGATGCTGACTGTTCTACCTTTAAAACAAAGTAAATTCTGAAGTCAGTTACTTCTAAATATTAGGGAGAAGGTAAGACAGTATCTACTGCTAGGCCATGGTCAACAGAAGTCATTCTTTGCCAGCAAATTTAATATTTTTATACTTCATTTAGTTGTTTGGGGTTTTTTTTTAAGCAAGCTTCACAATGCTACATGAATGTTGGAAGTCTGTGTCACCACAGCTTTGCAGCACAGCATGCCTGATTAACTTTACCACGGGTCAGCTGTTGGTTATGGGCATTTTTAATTATTATTTTTCAATATTTTAACTTAATCCAATTTAACCTCTCTTGCTACTTGCATTCTTAAGGTCATCCAGTTCTTAATAAATTTTAGTCTCTTGTTTCTTTCATGACTTGCATTTTTTTTTCTTTGATTGCCCTCATCAAATTCAGTGTTATCTTAGTTTGCAACTGCTGAAGTCAGTACTAGCATTTCCTGGTCCTTAATCATATTTTGTCTAGAAGGCTCAATTATTGTCATAATTTTTAATTCACTTTACGTATAAATACAGCAAATCTCTTGCAATTTGAGTTAAAGCTACTTCAGTCAAAACTATAGTGATGAGAACAATATGCCAAGTTCTCCCCCTGGCTTTCACACCTTACCTGATCTGGGTTGTGTTTCTGTGAAAACTCCTTTCCCAAGGAGCTCTTTCCATGTTTATGTATTTTTTTTATATATATAGGAGTTGCTTTGTTGTTTTATATATGTATTCATGTAAGTGCTATGAAAACCAGACTTAGGTAAGTTGAGGGTTGGTGGAGCTTCAGTTCTCCCAAATAAATGGTGTCTCCAATTTTTTTTTTCATCAGTGTGTGTGAGTCTGGAACTCACACTTGTAAATGGGTTTTGGCTGTTAAATTGCTCCTCCTGCACGTGTATTCAGGAAAGTGGAGTGCATATGTTACACTTGAAGGTTTTTTGCTAGAGTTATGAACAAAAGGGGTACTGGAAACAAGGATTTCTTAGCTCTGCACTGGATTGGCTGTAGGTTCAAACCTGGAGACAGCGGCGCAGTCACCTAAGGAGGGATGTCTGAGCACTGCAACTTTGATCCCTACTGTAGGATTGTTAGGAGAGCCAGGCAGAGAGTTAACACTGACTCACTTCTTTCTCTCTGGTTACACAAATAGGTAGTGAAACTTTGTGTGGAAACTAGTAGAGGTTTGTACCAACATAATTGCTTTGTGGGAAGGAGTGAACCCGAGACCTGTCCCTCTGCAGGGCAGACCCGAGCTGCTGAGACCAGGGGCTGCCGGGTGGCTCTTCTCTTTGGGGCAGGCACAGTGGGGGACAGGAACACAATGTGTTACTATTTTAAGGGCTTGCTTTCTGAATTTTTACTTTTTGGAAATAGGAATTATGTAAGTCAGCTACAGAGAGGCTCTCTGCCTAGCTGCAGCTGGCATCATGCTGGTCACACGGAGCCAATTAGGCTTCTAGAAGTCTAACCATGAAACTTATACCCCTGGCTTTGTGCACCAGCACAGCCTGGAGGGGGGAAGGGTAGTAGTGATGGGGG
>JAOEGS010013128.1:0-10404 GCA_025447755.1 Corythornis vintsioides | reverse complement strand
AGGTGGGGTTGGGGGGGGGGGGGGGGGGGGGGGGGGGGGGAGTAAAATAATTAGCCTCTAGAAATGTGTACAATTCCAGATAGTGCTCAAAATTACACTTCTGATTTTAATGAAAGGTACTCTGGCTCAATAAAATTTAGAGTAAAACCCTGCTGGTTCAAATTATTAGTACACACCTTGGACCTGGTGAGTTTTATAGAGTTTCATGTGGCTCTTTGAACATTTTGCACAGCTTTAGTTCAACTCTATTGCCCTCCATGCAAGAAACCTTTTACAGACTTGGGTAGAGATGAAATTAACTCCTAAGGAAGAGCATTAATGGGTTGGGATTTCTCATAATCTTCCTTGGAGATTGGGATATTTTTCAAAACACCAGTATTCTTTTGAGAGGAAAAAAAAAAATTAGATCTGGGATCCTTCTGACTTAATTTAAGAACAGTGATATTTTAATAAAATGAAACACTACCAGGTCAGAGCTGTTGCTGTTGTAGGTCAGTTATAGTGGAGTGTACAGAGGAGAGTTGTTCTGGCTGTCCAGGTAGCCATTGGCCTGCCCTCAGTTACATTATACCTTTTCTGAGTTTCACTTAGTATTGCTGTTGTCTCTGCCTGTTTTTCTATCATTCTGCATTGCACTGTTGCATCCTGGATCCAGCTGCAGTATGTGTGGAGCAGTTTGAGCTGGAAGGTATGGATACAGGTGGCTTTTTCACTTCTAGGTTATGGGATTTAACAGGTGTGTGGAGGGAATACAGCTGAATTGCAGTTCATTTAACCCTCTCGTTTTCAAGCCTGTTCAGGAACTGCTTTGATAACACATCAGAAGGGAGAGTTACAAAGCAGTGCTGAAGTGGGATGAGTTTATTTCATTTCTATCATTAGAGAAGACGATGGAAGACTTATTATCTGCAATGTAAAAGGCTATAAGTTAGATAAGCACAAGATGAAGGAAAAAACCTTCCTTCACTTCCATTAAAAAAATAAAAGTCAACATTTAGTTTTCTACAGGCAACTGCAAAGAACTGCATTAGACACGCTCTGTATTTTTTTTTTCCCTGTGGACAATCCAATCATGGATTTCAGAAATTTTTTTTCTTCCCCAGTATTTTCTAAGTATGAAATAAAGGTGCATTCCCCGTTGAGCTGTTACACCTCTCATGAGCCAAGCACGGACGTTACAAGGAATCTTAACCACTCGTAGCATTTTTATCGGTAAAGCTCTTCTGCTGTATTAGTTCCATTCATGGTTTCCAGAATACAATTTTTTTTTAAAAGTTTTTTTTAATGCTGACTTTGAAATGATTGTATGTTACAGTCTATAGTCCTGTCAATTTGTTCAAGTTATGTTTGCAAAGAGGAGAGACACTGGTTGTCCTAGAAACCAGTCATGGTATAATGCGGTGTGATCAAAGTCCTGGATGGGTAGGAATGATTTAGAAATATGGTGCAAGATTTGGGTTTTTTTCTCTAGAAAACTCGATGCTTTCTGCCCACTGTTTGCAGTGCATAGGCTAGTGATTCCTTCCAAAGGCACAGGTTATACAGCAGAAGCTTCTGGAAAGGCCCAAGTCCTCCATCAAAATAATATTGCTCATCTTGGGCTACTCGTTGCCCACCATTTCCACCAAGTCTTCTAGTCTTCAGTGTTCATAACCACTCACGTCTTGCTAACAGTAACGTAGAAAATGCACATAGTGAATAACTACATCAGATTGACAAGATTCATTTCACCCCGTACATGGGAGATGTGATGTTCCATCTTTTACATGTACCAGCTGGTATGGCTGGAAGTGCCATGGTGGTAACGAGTCCAGTTCCTGCTGTGTCCAGTGATTGCACTGTGTCCACCTTCTGCATCTGCTTGAGCTGTGATAAGTTGCTGATGGCTGGAAGAAACAAGGAAGCACAGCTGAGTCACCTGAACTGCCTTACTGCTCTGCCAGGCTGGCAGCTGAGAAGTTAGGTGTCTCCTTACTGCTGAAAATTACAAAACCACACTTTTCTGCTTGATTTTCCACATAGTGAGCATGCTAGTGTTCTGTTAGTCTCTTCATTATATGCTGCTCAATAGAGTCAGCTTATAAATACATTACAGAAGACAGAAGGATAATTTATATTTCCTGTATTTTTCCTGTACAGGCATGACACATAACTCCTGGCTGACAGTAGTTCTGGAACCTTTTGAAATCCACAATCACTCCTGCATCCATCTGACTGATGGCACTATTAAAATTGTAAGCTTGTGTTGATTGAGAAATGTGACTTCTGAAAAGTTATTCTTTCTTCCTATCTGGCTGTCATGGGGCTCTGTGTAATGATGTCATTTCAGAAAAGAAACACACCTGACAATAATTCTGGAGATATTTCATTATTGCAGCAATGGTGGGGAAGAAACAAAAATAATTTCCTATCTCGATGTGGACAGGGACTGTTACATTTTCAAAGTATATTAGGTATTGATGAAAATGTAATAACAATTACATGTCTGTGGAACTGAAGCAGGGTGACAGGCCTAAAATTGAATATAGTCAGCACATAGCTGTAGTAATGGGAAAAAGTGCCACCGAACGTTAGCACTATTCCATATATAGATCATGTGAGAGAGAGGTTTGCATTTACCTGTATATGTGCTTCTTTTTCATTTTGAAGCAGGGAACTGTTATTTCATTCATTACAGGAAGCTTAGTGTGAGGTTCTGGTTTGTAGAACTCATAAACAGATGAATATTGAGATGATTGGTGAAGTTATTCCCATCTCTGGTATTGTTCTGCCACTGTCCTGTGTCTGCACTTTATTCTGGTTATCACAGCCTTCTTGAGGAATCAGCAGTGAGCATCATTGCTTCTTTTTGCTCTATGAAAGAGGGAAAACAGGAAAGAGAAAACAAT
Source organism: Corythornis vintsioides (assembly GCA_025447755.1). Taxonomy (NCBI): domain Eukaryota; kingdom Metazoa; phylum Chordata; class Aves; order Coraciiformes; family Alcedinidae; genus Corythornis; species Corythornis vintsioides. Next base: position 7,516 of record JAOEGS010013128.1, on the reverse strand, counting down.
TGCTAAATGAGGCACTTGAGAGATGAAATGATTTTTCCTTTATTTTGGGTGCAGATTATAATCATCTTCCTTGAGTGTATTTTAGCTGTAAAACTGTTCTTGGCTCTTTTAATCTGTTTGCCCAATACAGACCTTTAGCCTCGCAAGGTATGTGGAGTCAACTCACTTGCCCAGCTCTTGGGGAGCAAAGGGTTGACAGTTCAGTACCTGTTATGTCTAGCAGGTAACAAGATGTTCCTGGGCTGCTGTATGCTGGAGCAGCCCATCTTCTGTCCCAACTGAACCCCAGACGTTCCCTGCGTGCTCTCGCTTTCTAATGAATGGGAAACGCAACCTCTTGTGCGTGCAGAGAACCATCTGAGTACTTCAAGAGGTGCAGTGGCACTCAAGTGCCTCTCTTACTAATAAATCAGATGAAATGCAGTTGGCTTCATACATGAAGATTAGGGTGACCTCTGAGTTACAAGTCTGTACTGAAAAACAGCAGATGTAAAAGGAGAATAAAGAGGCAACAGCAAAATTTGGGAGGGAGAGGTTAGCAGCAGGCATAGTCTCCTTAATCATGGTGCTTCACTGGGAAGAAATTACATGAAATAAACAGCTTTCTGGAAAGCGAAGTATCAGTAGTTTATACTGCATTCATAAAAATTAGATGGTTTGAGTGTATCAAATTTTTCTGTGAGCTTCAGGAATCTAGCAGATGATAGATGTGTGAGATTCCCATCTCATTACAGTTGTGCTTTAGAAACCATGTACGTTCACATTCCTATTTCTGGTTCCAGGAAAGAGTGAAATATTTAAAATATATTTTGTTCTTTGAACGAGCACACCTGTCATTATCAGACCCATAGGATCACCTCACTTCAGAGATTCCCTTGTGTCCAGGAGATTTCAACGTTTGCATGCTTGTCCTTGCCTCTGATGGATATTCCTGTTCCTTTATCCTCTGTTCTTACCCAGAGTCTGTATCATTCCCCTGTGCTCATGGCTGCCCCTTGTCCCCAGGCAGCTTTTCTCTAACCTCTGCAGTCCAGCAGCAGGCTCCCTTGTTCCTTTGAATATCACATTGGGAGACTCGTCAGAATAGAAATTTTTTATTTTTTTTACATTTGGAAATATAATCATCCTGTCACCTGTACTGTCCTCGTGTTCTAGTTTGACTTCAGACCCTCTAATAGATTCAAAGATATCAGGTGAAGACATTTCCCAGTTCATACTAAGTTTCTGTATCTGCTGTAATTTGCTTAAGGCAAAATATTTGTGCAGTATGATTTGGAAGGGGAATTTAATAACGATCAAGTCCTGGTGCATGTTGCAGTCATTGATAGAGTCTGGGAGTGTAGCTGGCAGTCGAGATCTACATGCACACCCACACATAGCAGCATGCACACACACACACATTTATGCATTTTAACACCCACCACTCTTGCAATCTGCTAGAATACACACCCCATTATGCACACACAGGCTGTGCTGTTGCATAGCAAGAGGGAGAGATGCAATAATATGTCAGTAAAGAAGTTGATGAGAAATCTTGCTTTGTCTTCAGAAAAAATCTTGGTGAAAAAGGGGGAGAAGAATTCACTTAATCAGGAAGCTTTGCAGCAGTGAGGGCTCAGGGTGCAGAATAGATATGGTGAGGGAGATATCAGGAGGAGAAAAAAGGGAAATTCCAAAATTTGCAGTGTGATTGAGGTGTAAAGACTATTAGGAATGGAAAGCAGAAAATAGAAGAGGCGAGGGAAGGAGAGCCTTACAGTTTGGAAAAAAAAAGCCCTGCTGGTAGGAGAAACTGAGAGCAGAAGGGATTGAAATGTATGAAAGTGATTGGGTGGGGAGGGGTTTGCAGCAGTGTGTCTGAGCTGAAGTGATGATGGAGTAAGAGAATGAATTTAAACCAAAAGGGAATAACTGAAGAGGAAAAGCAGCAGTACATGTGCTACTAAACTTTGGGCAGTTTTGGTTTATTGTTACCTGCAGTTTGTACTCTGAAACAAGAACCTGGAAATAATGAGCAGAAGAATACATTAAGAAGAATTAAGGAAGTGGAAAATCTAATGAGAAAAGTTTTGTAGATCTGGCTGAAATCCAGAGAACCACTGGCTCTCTTCTCCACAAAGGTGATTAAATTCAGGAAACCCTAAAAGCTGCATCAATGTCTTTGATGCTGAGCAAAGTCTTCTGTCTCCTTCTGCTTAAAAAAAAAAAAGGGAGTATGAGTAATACTGTGTGATTTACATATTTTGTGAAATGTCTTTGTCTTTTTTGTGTTTGTTTGGAAGTTTCACTACAAATTACAAATAATGAAACAATCCTACTTATTTTTATAAGTGTCTGTGCTAATAACATTCTTATTTAGTAAAATGAATTAAACATGACCTGCATAATAGCTAAATATTTGTCATGGTAATGATTTTTTTTTTTTTGTGAGAGATGAATTATTCTGAGGCACTTAAATCTTCCAAAATAAATTCCAGATTGTTATTAAAGGTAAAATAAAGAAATTGATAGGACTGTTATTTTTATGCAGAGGTGCTGTAAGAAAAGCAGAATGTTTCCCATCCCAGTCATGTAGAGTCTTCTCTCAAAATGCTCATACATAATTGTGTGAACAAGAAAGGTCATGCATTTAAGGAGCTGACTTTTTAAGCACCCAAATGGACCAGGACATTCCAGTGTGCACCCTGTCAGCCAGGGGATACACTCTGGTTTTGCACATGTGCTGGGGCTTGTGCTCAGTTCTGTTAATAAATGTGTACAGGTCTGGGAAACTAGGTCGTCAGTGGGACAGCATCTTTTTATTATGATGTATAGTTTGCATGTGTGAACAACCCAAATAATTTTCATGTGTGCTATGAATCATAGCTCTGTTTTATCTTTAGGTTTCTTTTTTTCCTTATATAAGCAAACTCCTATTGATTTTGAGCAGATTTTTCTTGAATGAGGGCTGAGGAGGGACTGCAGTATTTGGCCCTAAGGATTTTATGAGCTAGTGTGAATCGTAAGAATTTGGAGACAATATATTTTAAGATGATTTCCTCTCAAGTCCATTACTACATCTTGCATGTTAGTAGTGACTGTTTGTTACCATATGGATAAACAAACTCTTTCTCCCATTCCCTGTTCACTCATCTTTTCAGAGCCTCTGTAGTAGCCTTGGCAGGTTGTTGTTGTTGCAGAAATGCTATTGATGAGCTCAGCCCATGCACCTTGATTCGGATGCTCTGTCTGAAGACACTGGTTGCTGGCTTTTTATTCATCAACAGCCTGCTTTTGAAGGCAGCCCCCCCCTGGTATAAATCGTGACAGGCTACATCAAGGCCTCAATCTTCTTTATCCTTCTGCTGGTGTTTGTGATCAACAGCAAGAAGTTGGCTCAGTCTCCCTTATGTCTCTGGAGTTTTTAGAACTCTGAAAATACCGAGAGCATGACCATCAGAGATAGATAGATATTTATTTTTATTTTTATTTTTTTTCCACCAGAAAATGAACAAAGAGGAACTTGTCAGTCAGTCTTTTTGAAAGCAGGTTCTGTCAGGGAAGCTCCAGTCTGCAGCTGTCATTGGGCTGAGGCTATAAATGAGGCCTGAACGTGAGGCATGGTGTAAAGCAGGGTGCAAATTAATGCAAGAGGTTGGTCAAAAAGTTTTCTGCTCTTATGGAGTGGCTCCTATGAATGGGGATGTGTGCATACTGTCAGTTCTGGGGTACTGCTCACAAGCCTTTCCACCAGACACTGTACCCAGGGGATTTTTGGTGACGTGTCCTTTCGTATCCTATGTGAGGAAAAGAGGTATTTTTATCTCTGAACCAGACCCTAATGTGTCTGAGCAGTTTTACACTGATTTGGAGAAAATCAAATGAGAACACGCTGCACTTTAGATTACCAGTTAAATAAAGGTGTTACTGCTGCCTGTATGTTCACATTGTCTCAATAATTTCTCTAAGTTTTGTTTGTTTGGGTTTTTTTTTTTGGTGGGATTTTTGAACCCAGGTAAATCATAGGTATAGATTTGTGGGCTTCAGTGTATTATTTTAAAGTTCAATAGAATGTTGTTGTGTATCAATTAGAAACGTATCCTATAGGCACATTAAAAAGTTACTGAGAAGCAAAATAAATGAAATAAATTAATGAAGGTTACAACCCACATTCTTAGCCTTATGACTTGGAGGTCCATGTAAAAGTACAGTGAATATTTGTAAATTGCAAATACAGGGGGAGAACACCATGTTACTCTGAGAAAATTATGTGGTTTTGGGAAAAGTAATTGCCATTCAAGATATGAGAAGGGAACCTAGTGTACTGATTGTTAATCAAGTCTTGTGTATTTGTACACCACTCAAATTATTTTCTTTAATGGCAGCACAAAATATAGCTTCTCAGATGTTATCTAATATGCAAAACAATATATTAAAATAAATTTCTCAAACCTTTTGCATAATTATTTCTGATAGCAGATGTAGATAGTGTATCAGCATAAATTAGAGCATTGTTCCAGAATGCTGCTGCATTTAAAGTTATGTCAGTCAAGGGCAATATTAGATGTTGCTTAGCTCCTGGTCTCATTGGGCAGAGTTATTTCCAGAGATATATTCTTTTTGATATAGCTAAATAGTTTTCTAAGTGCTTGTTTTTTAGCTATAATTAATCCTTTGAACATCTATAGCTGTTCCATTAAGAATCTCATAACTAATGAATTAAATCTGACAAAATCCCATTGGAGATGCATTTTAATTTATTAGCTTTAAAATTCTAATGGAGATAGCTATAGATGTGTAAAGGATTAAGGATTATTAAACTAGGTGGTCAATAAGTATTGCATCCATTTTACAGAAGAATAAACTGAGGTAGTGGGGGATTTAATAATAAATGTTGTAAGGAGAAGTGCATTGGAAGGACAGGAATGGAAGCCAAAACATCAGTCAATGCAGTTGCACTATATGGAAAAAAACCAAGCAACTGATTGCATTTACACCAGAATTTATTTCTTCTTGAAGGATTCAAGATGTGTAGTTCATTGGTTTTTGCCTTTAATCTCATGAATGGCATTGATCCTTTGAGAAGCATTAATGATGCATCTAAACTGTCCTTTTACTAAGTTTGTTGCCTAGTCTTTGTCCCCTCTGTGTGACATTTTGGAGTATATGTGTTTCCTTTCTTTAGAAAAAGCAAAAGTATTCATTCAATCTACAACTTCAGAGATGGAAAAGAGTTAATAGAAACATTAATAAGCACAACCTTAATAGGATTTGAACTCACCACCTTTGAAATATGAATTAGAAATTTATCTGGTAGTCTACACAGTCTTTCATTAGCAGCCATGGGAATTTACAGGTGTTAAATTAGTTAGAGTCTATTCCATAAATGCAATAAAAACATAATGAGAACTACAAGGAAATAAATTAATTCTAAAAAAGAAATCTAGTATAAGGGCAACAAAGTTCAAATAAAACCTGCTCCCTAATTTCTAACAAGATCTGTGAAATGTCACTAATATTAAACTTAATATTGCATTGTTATGCTTAACTTGGAGAAATAATTTCATTATATGCAAACTTGAGTGAATTTTTGGCCTCTGTCTCTGTATGCATATAAAAAAAAAAAAATACTCTTTTTCAATATTTCTGTGTAACAGTTTGGCTGTGAGAACGATGTGTTTTAGTTGGGCTGGCATTGTGGGCTGAGGTGGAAGATGGAGGCTGCTCATGGGCATGGGCAGGACCGAGGGCAGCAGCAGGTGGAGCCCAGAGCTCTGCCCAGCCTTTCCTGGGGGCCAAGGGAGCACCACAGACCAAGTCTCATCTATGCTGCAGCTGTGTGACAGCTTCAAAATCTTGGGTAAAAAAAAAATGTTTTCACTTCAAGGGCATTAAAATACTGCTATCCCAGTTGGGTACTGTATGAATTAAAAACATGACCAAAACTTCAGCCTTTTTTGATGGAAACGGTCCTGCTCTGGTAGGGGTTGGACTGAGCGCATCTCCAGGTCCCCTCCAACCCCTGCCATTCTGTGACTCAGCTTTGCTTTGGAGCATGTGTGAGGGCACCTAATTTCATTAAGGCAATTTTAAGCCTTGCTAAAAGTCAGATGTGAAGCTTTTTCAGTCAACAGGTACAGGAGCCAGTGAAGGGGGAATAAAGAAACTTGTTCCAGACACTTAGAAACGCTAGCTCAGGGATTAGGTGTGTGGAGCCAGCAAATCCACAGAGGGCTTTTACTGCATTGCTCCCTGCAGTGTCTCATCAGCGTGTTGCTGCTGCTGCATGTTGCCAGTGCTGGCTGGAATGAAGGAAACTAATTCTACATTAAAAAATCTGCTCCATACAGCTATGCGATGGCAGTGGTCACGCAGTGTCTTTAGACACAGAAGCAAAGGCAGTGAGAAGGGGTGTGAAGGAATGCTCAGCTTTACCCAAAGGAGAAGCATGGAAAAGAGATGTTACTCGTGTGATGGAATTTGTGGTTAGCATTTGTTTATTAAAGCCGCCCGTGTCAATCTCTGGCAGTTAGTATAGTGTTTGTGGAAATAGACATACCCTGATTTTCAGGAGCTGCTTAACCATAAGGTGCAGTGTGATCTGTGTTCCTCAGTTTCATACAACCTGTCTGGACAGAAACATTGTAGTAATCTTAAAAAAACCCAAACAAACAAACATCAAAACCCCAAGTCATTCAGCACAGGCTATGACTGACTGACTGACTGAATTGCTGAAATGACTTCTGGCTTTCTTTTTCCCTCTTTCCTTGATGAAGGGAGGTGGAGAAAACTCCTGCAATATGGCAACCCTTTTTTTTTTTTTTTAATACTTTTTTCCTTGCTCTGAGTTACTTTCAAAGCATCTCTGATCATTAGGGAGTAGATATTCATTTGAAAGTTTTATCCTTTGAGTATTCCTCTGGAATATTTAATCAAGTAGATAAAAATAAGATACATTCAACTTCTCTAAGTTTATCCTGTGCTGAAATTTTTGCCTCTCCAAGAATCATTTACAGCAACTGGGTTGAGCAGAATGAAGGTCTCTAAACCTTGGAAAGAGGGGAGGGAATACCCAGCTATGTTAGAGAGCTTTTTCCCCTCTTGGTGAGGAAAAAGAGCCTCTGCTGCCTGGAAACTCTGCCTGTTGTGACACATGGTACCACCTGCCCCCTGTTCTCACAGGTTTTGCTTTGGTCAGTAAATCCTGATGGTTTAGTTATGGGACATTTATATTGAGGGGTTTTGGACCGATTGTCAATGACTATTGTTGTGTGTGTTGGTTTTCCTTTATTTTATGTTGTCTCTTTTTCTATCTTTTTCTATTTGTTGCCATCTCTTTTATATTGGGATATATCTTCAGTGTGGCATCCTGTAGTAAATACAGTAAAGCTGGGTCTTGTAGGCAACAAACACTAAGCTTACTGTTAACCTTGAATTCGGTTCTATTATGTGACTTAAAATGGGTAAGAAGTCAGTTCTGGTCCCTTAGAGTTGCATTATTTATGTAGAAGTATATTGTCATATATTTAAATATATA
>JAOEGS010013127.1:43868-126089 GCA_025447755.1 Corythornis vintsioides | reverse complement strand
ATGACCTTAGAATGAGGCTGATGGGACTGGGCATGCTTGCTGGAGTAAGATGCAGTAGCAGAACAAGTGAAAAATGCTTTATAGGCTTTCTGACCATCAGAGCTCGAATCTGTGAGCTATGGTAGATCTGAGAGAAGTGGTTTCTGACAGATGTGATGCTTCAGTGCTTCCTTCCTCCTCTTTGTCCAGCTGGGGTGTTGTTGCAAGGTGTCTGTGACATTTCTCAGCAGTGTTTTTGCTATTTGCCAGTAATGCCTGTGCCTGGTTGCTGGATGTGTTTGGAAGTGCCTTGTTGAAATACTCTTAACTGAGAATGTTTCTTGTGGGATCTTGGTTCTCTGCGAGGAGAACCTTTTCATTTGAAATCAGGTTTGCTGTGAGGGCATGCAGCAGATCTGTATTTTGGCCATGTTCTGTAACATTTGCTTCAAATTTGGCTGGTTCTGTAAATACTCTTGCCAATAAACTTGAGAGTATCAACAAACAGAGTGAAGCTCTGTCATGTGGTCCAGTGAGAAATGTTTTCAGCACCGTGGTGTACGTGATCTACTAAAATATCTGGCTTCTTGTAAGAACGTGGGTAGGACAGAGGTGGAAGAGACACTGAGTGTCCCTTTTTTCCACTTCCCTGTCTACATGCAGGGTTAACCTGAGTAAAACTTCAGTGAGGAGGATTGTCTGATTGGGATGTGTAGGAAGGGGAGGAAGGCAATCTCCTGGCCATGCTGTGAATTTCAGAAAAAAAAAACAAAAACGAGATACATATATAGGTTTTAGGGAGGGGGGATGACAGACTTCCATTCAGTGACGCACTTGGGCAGTGGAGTTCCAAGGAGCATTTCCTTGTCACACAGACAGAGGAAGAGGAGGATTGATGCCCAAGCACTGGGGTGAATAGAACTTAGGCAGGGACTGAACTGATAGGTTATCCCAGTGTGTTTTCATGGCTTGGGAAAAAGAGGAAAAGGAGAGACTTGCCAGCTTGTGCCAAGTGACATACACCTGTGAGTAAATGTGACATGTCTGCAAAATTTAGTAGGACCATTCTGGTCCTATAGTTTCATAGAGAAGCCAAAGAGCAGAGAGGATGAAATACATGTGTGGTTCTGTACACACCTCACCCCTTCTCTTATTGTCTGCTGGAAGCACAGTACTCCTACACATAAAGCACAGAACTTGTGGTAGGTACTACTTTGGTTTGGCAGGTTTTGCTGACTGTCATAAGGACAGTTAGATCTGGACAATGTTATTGAAAGGCCTTGTTGTCCTTTAACAGGGTAAATCTTCAGAATTACTTTATATTTCCTTGGAACTTATCACTGTTGGTGCCTGTGCCTTTTATGCCACTTTGCTGAATAACTGCTGGCACTGCCTGCCTCTGAGTGCTCAATCTATTATACAGCTGCAATTTAATTTCTCCCTCTTAAAACTCCCACTGACAGAATTGGTGTGGTTGGTGACCAGCTGTGTCAGTCTTCACAGGGTGACTTTGCTACAAAACCCGCCAAACCATAACTACAGCTAAAGCTTCTTATTTCTTCTGTTAATTGTGTATGGCTGGCAGCAAGGTTGCCAATGAAAAAGCAGTGAGGTTCTTTTTTAATTGGTATTAATGGGAATAGACACATGGGGAGAGATGCGTGAGCACTGCTCCCAGCCTAGAAGCAGCAGCTGCAGAAACAAGTGTTACTTGTTTATCAAGATCATGGTACATCCAAGAGAGGAAGAAAATGCATGAGGCTGGGATTCAGCAGTTGAGTCCCAGGTCTCAGCCCTGTTAATGGTTGCCTGAAAACCCAAGGTAAAACATCTCATTTCTTTCTTCTCATTCACTCCATTTGCTTATACTGGGAGCTTCCCATCTCATGAAGTGAGCTAGCCAACCACCCTCATCTTCTGGGCCGTGTCCCCAAATGCCTACATGGCCCATGACGCCTTCTCTGATCCTGACACCGTTGGTTTACTTCTGGTTTGTTTTTTTTTTTCTTCCCAGAATCTCTAACCTCAATTGTTTGGCAACTGAATGACTCCTAGAATGGCAGAACACTGACCACTAAAATCCAACAGCATGTGCTTCAAAACAGAGGATGGTTTCTTGTGGGGAATAGTTGGGCTGTTGTTGTCTTGGGCATGGATGAAGAGGTTTTGGAGAAGGCTGCTTTTCTGTGGGGTCAGGGTCAGAGAGGACTGCAGAGGCAATTATCTTCAGTGGGATCGCCTCCACTTGCCACAGGCTTCAACCTGTCACACCCCAGCAGTGAGTCACACAGTGTGGCTGAGCTGGTTAGGCCCATGCAGAGAAGGGAGAACACACAGGGATTAGAGCTGGAGGTATCTCAGGACCCTGCTTGATCCCCAGGCTGGTGTCAGGAGGGGAACAGAACAGAATGTTTCCTTTTTCCTATGGCCACTCGCTCAGCTTCTTCTGTTCTGTGGATTCCCTGCAGACCTCAGTTTCTGCCTCTTGCTTCCCCTGGTAGCACTCATATGTTCTCTTTCTTCCCTGTCCCCTCTGATAGGGGCTGTCCACTTACACACTTACTGTATCTTAAGGACAACCTCTTGGTTTAATTCACTCATCATCCACTTTGTTCCACTGGCCCTTGACATGATGTTCCCTCAGTCATGTTGGCTATGGAAACCCCCTTAGAAGGGCCCCAGTGTTGCTCATGATGAAGCAGATGGGGTTTCTAAGCAGTCTAAATTGTCTCTTAATGGAATTGTAGAAGCAGATGTTAAGAGTCCCTGGGTTTCAGGCAGCTGAAGTACCATGTGTAGATGTTCTCTACATTCTGCATCATGGTAAGAGGTCTGCAACCTTCTTTCTCTTTCCTAAAGCAGCCTGCAAGCTATCATTCACAATAGGAAAGGTGAGATTGTTTTAGTTTCTCTTGTGGTTCTGGAAACTAGGGCCCTAGCAAGTGCCTTCATCTGAAATTGTGGAAAGGTTGTTCTGGTTTTGACCTAAGATAAAAACATCCTTTTCCCTTGTGCAAGTCTGTATAAGCAAAGGGGTGAATTACATCCAAAACTGAAACTGCTGGGGTGACCTTGAAATACCGGACCCTTTTACAGCCAAAATCCTTTGGGGTGGTGGGAAGAGAGCCTACATTCCTGACATTATTAAAGTGGACATTGTTAATTATGTGTAAGAGTGGATTACTGTGTGGCATGCAATGAGTCATTAATGTTAATCAATCAGAAGTACAAGGAATATGCCTTTTTCTTTATTAACAATGACCTCCTGGAGGGACTTTCCTCCTATGGTTGAAAGGAAATATGCTGAAGGAAGAAAGAAATAATAATGCAATTAAGTAAAAGATATCAAGGCATGTTTTTGACATCCCTCTCCCTTTTCTGGGCCTTGATTCAAGTCTCATTCAATGTATTCAGCTATGTTGTGTGTTTGGGAGCAATAACCTTGCTTGTGTGGGTTTTGCAAGCCATCAGGTGTACTAAAGTTTAATGAATAGCCATAGTGACAGCTCCCCAAATTCAGTTTACTTCCCCAGGAAAGATCTGGTCTTAGGAAAGATGCAGAAAGATCACACAGGACAGGTCTTGATGCAGTGCAAGCTAACTTCAGTCCAGAGATTTCCAAAGGATTTGTGGTACTGTGGCAATTAAGCACTGAACACTACGCTCGTGCCTGCAGAAGCTGTACCAGTGTAGGAGGACACAGCTCTTACATCTCAGAACTACATATTGCTGTGTAACATGAACAGTGAGATCTTGGCAGAGGAATACAGTGGAATACAGGGCTTTAATACACTGCCTTACTGACCACTGCTTTCTTATTTAACTGTCAAATAAAAGTTTTATCCCAGAATTGAAAGAAAAAAAAAATAAATAAAGAAGGTGGCTTTGTGAGTAGTTTAGATAAATACTTTTGGAGGAGAATTTAATTTTTCCCTTGTGAAGCCAACAAAAGGTTAGGGAGACATGTCATCGTTGAAAGTTAGGGACAGCTAAGGTGATAGTCCCACTTCTGCTGTTTGCATCAAGAAACCATTACCCCCCTGGGCAGAGTGACATTATTTGGTTTGGTGTTTTCAAACCCAAAATTGGAGACCTGGACTGTAAACCTGCCTGGCTTCTTGCTTTGTACAGACTCAACACAGTGGGACTGTACTTGCTTCACTCAGCACAGTGGGACTTCTAGGTAGATAATGCTGCTCTGATGCTGAAGTGGCTGTGCCACACTCATGTGGCATGCTCGTTTGCTCCCTGCTTTTGTAGTGGGGTGCAGACATAGCAAATAAGGCATTTTTGTTGTTGAGTGGTTTCCTATGAGGTAAAATACTGTTCAGCTGGAGTCCCAGAGTTTAATGGCCAGTAGCTAAGTGCCCAGTGGAATACTTTGACCTGACACAAAATGATTCAGAATAACTGGAAATAAAATATCAAGTGTCAGTGTGGTTAATGAATTCCACATCCAGCCACCTAACTTCTCTTTATTCCATCCCCACTGATTTTAGAGGTCCCTGGCATTTGAAAAGAGGAAGGGTTGAACACAATGTCAGAGCAGTCTCCAAATGACTGCCTGCCTGATTTGGAAGTAGCTGTTCAAACATCTGAGTGCCAATTTAGCTTTTAAAAACAGTGATTTCTCAAAACGATAGGCTCATGCATCATTTTTATTCTCCTTGCTGCTCCCAGTTATTGAGGTTGTTATTTGTTTATTGGGTAGGTATCTCTCTGTGTGGTGTTCATATATCTGTGGTTTTCAGTTTATTCATAGCCTAGTAAGAAACATTCCCTACTAAATATCTCCAAGCATTACATGTTTCTGCTGGGCTGGTGTAGTGATCACAGCCTTGCTAGCCCTTATGGATTTGGTTTCCTCTCAGAGATCTCACAATAATGTGCAGATTTTTTTTATTTTCAAAGTGCCAGCTCCTGAACTCACATGAACATATGCAAACCCAATAATTCTTTACACTGCATTTGGTTCTGACTAACAGTTTGGCAGAGGAAAACTGGGAAATCAAACCCTGATTATCACTGATGTATTTAAAAAGGCGATCAAAAAAGCTAATTTTAAAAAGCATTTAGATTGCATTGTGTCTGAGATATTTCAAAGGTCACTTCCTAGATTTGGGAAGCATGATTACTCCGTTTTCAACACTTGAGGTTTGCTATCTTGTTGCTTAGTGACGACAAAACCTGTTGTCCTTGAAGGCCCTGGTTTCTGTCCTGAGTGCCATGCAGAGATTAAAGCTTTTTGGGCTGGCTTTCCTCCCCTGCAGGAAACAGCACGGTGCTGTGCTAAATGTAATTATCTTTAGACAAATGCAGATAGCAGGCCTGGAGTGGAGGCACCTGGTTAACGTGCAAGGGACTGTGATAATGGCAGTTTTTCTGGGAAGTGCAGCCAAAGTCTGAAAGCCTGTGTCCAGAGAAACAATTCTGCATACACATTAGGAATTGCCAAAGCTGAGAGCAAATGACAGTCTCTCTCACTTCAATATATTCTTTTGCAAAAGAACGTGTTTATTTTCATGTTACAAAGGCAAACTTGGGGCCACAGCCCATAGCAGCACTACCTGTTGATGCTTGCCATTGTACTTTCACCTGCCATTTCCATTGTGTGTATCTTTATGAGCTTGATTCTACAGATCCACTGTGGATTTTGTCTTTCAGTCCAACTGAGGCAAAGCTGCTCATGTAACTATCTGAAAAATGGTCTGGCTGACTATATGTCACAGGATTGTCTGTGCCTGTACAGATGGGAAGAGACTTTGGCTAAGAGACTAAAGGACATGAATTTGGAGTCTTTCCTGCAAATATGAACATACTTTATTTAATAGCTACACTTGTAAAAGCAAAGCTTTCATGTTTGAGAAATACATTTTTTTGAGTGGTAGAGAATGAAGAAAATGTTACCTAATATTAATGCATGCTTGTGAAAGATTTAATGCTCATAAAACTAGCAGCATGCTACAGAAAATGGCGGGGATCCTGCAGTGGGTCTCCACAAGTTTCCTTGCAAAGCTACAGCAAAGCTCCTTAATCCCCATCTTAATTATTTCAGTTGAAGGCATTTGTTGAACAAAGAACTGCAACTGTGTCAGGTTTGTGCACTTGTTCTGCAGCAGGCAATGAATTTTTTTCCAATTAGCAAAACAATGAAGTAAAAAAGTTACCATGGCCGTGTGGTCAGAAGGAGCTGAGAGATAAGGAAGTATTCACTTCATCAATAAACCATGAAAAGCTTGTCTCTAGGCCTTGGAGAAGGAGCACAGAAAGACTGATAAAAGGGAACATCCTGCCCCAAAGGCTCTGGGTAGTTGCCAGAAGAAGCATGAAGTCAGCAAACATTTGGACAAACTGTAGGAAAAGTGCAGGCAGCAGGGGCATATTGCATACCAGGTAAGTGACCCTGCTTTTGGGACAACATGCTGAAGTTTCTGAGGAGGCCAAAATATCCAGCCAGGGTGGAGCTGGAGTCACCAACACTACACCATTGTGGCTGAGATTTTAAGTGAAAGGTTGATCTTGACACCCACAAAAAACTTTCAGGGAAACTAAGGCTGCCTTGTCCTTGCCCTGCATCATATTAATAAAAGCCTAATTACTGTCCAGCTCACAATCTGGGAAGGGCTGTGTTCATACAATTTAATTCTCCCTGCTCAAACAAACCCTTGTAAGCTAGTCAGCCAAGCACATTGGGTCCCTTTTTCTCCCCCCCACAGAAGTGTGTGTTACGTACCAAGGTTGTGCAAGTTTTTTCTTGTGAACAGCTCACTGATAAGCATAAGCCTCCTTGGTGCAGAGACCCATTCCTTGCTGTTCCCTGTGCCCTTCTGAAGTTCCCCTTTATGGCTTGTGCTGGTGGTGCCCTACAGCTCTGTGTCATCCTGCTCTTAGGCATAACAGTGTAGACACTTCTGAAAGGCCCTTTGATGCTTTGGAGTGGGGTGGTCTTTTTGCTTGCTCAACACATGTTGAGCGATGTGTGAACAGCTGGCCAGGTCAATTTTGGGATTGATCACCATTTCACTTCCTTCTTGAGGGAAAGTCTCAGCAGCCAAGTATCCCAGTTTGTCTGGTATGGGTGACTGGTTTTGTTTGCAAGATACCTTGACTTCTGACTTCTTGCAGTTGTTAAATATAATAAATGTCCCTGCCCCTTCCCAACACTTCAAATCCAACAAGCACAGTGTAGAAAAGAGTTTAAGTCTTTTCTAATGAGAAGTGCCAGAAATCATGCTGGTAAGTCAACCCCTTGAGAACAGGCTGTTCTCTGCACTCACACATTCCATAGACCAGAGTTTTGCTTCCCCATACCAAAAAAAACCTTAACCAGACAGAAGTTGCTGCTCTACTAAGCATACAGAAACTGTAACCACTTCAAAACCTAACAGGGTGGTTCTACATATATGGGGATTGTGAAGACATCAAGGCTGTGCACTATTGGTTTGTCTTCCAACAAGAAATCAGTGAAATTACTTGACAGCACAACAGTTGTCTCTTACCAAAAAAAACCACAAAAACAAACCAAACAAAATCAAAAAACAAACCCACCAGAAAAACACCCCCCAAAAACCCAGTTGTGACAGTTGTGTCTGTCTTTGCAAGGCTGTGCAACCCAAAGTAGTCTGGAACCTGGCTGCCAACAGGCTTGGCTCTGATGGGAACATAATAGAGGAGCTCATTTCAACTGACAAAAACTTCTGGGTGGCCCTTTAATAGTGGATTCTTGCAAGCATTAGGGATTTGTAGCCTTGTTCCCCATGAAAGGCCTTCACCATAAATATCTGTGTGTGTTAAGAGGTGATATCATGCTTAGTGTACACCCAAATATGTGCTATGTCCTAAAGACCTTGGGCTGAGCAGTAGTGGAAGTTATGGCTAAGGGCTGTTGTTAAGGGAGGACAGGAGTGATGTGACTTCTAGAAAGGACAAAAGTGGTGTGGCTGATGAACCTCCTAGGAGTGATGTTGGGCAGACTTTGCATAGACACCATGCTACTGTAGAGGAAACTCCCCTCTGGGTTTCCTGGGACCTGTGAAGCCTCAGTGTGACCTCTAGTCCTTGAAGGCTTCTCTGCTACACCTTCTTTCTCTGCTATGTGCAGACTGTGGTCCAAACTTGAAGAAATACTCTTTTGTGGCCTGGCTTTTCTTCTCTGCTGAGCAAACTTCTTTTGAAACACCTGACCATTTCACTCCAACTTTAGATCTTGCTGCTGGAAGTGACAGAAATCGACATTATCCCAGCAGGCTGCTGGAGGGAGGATTTCAGCACAGCACACAAACACTCTTCATTTTAGGCTTATTTTTAGTCATGTTAAGTTACTGGTACTCTTCAGAAGCTAAACTTGCACTTTGTGCTTCTGATTGTATAGGAGACCATGGACAGAACTTCTTGTCAGCTCCAAACCAAACCTTTCCTGGGGAAGTAAAAAGCAGCTAGTAAGAACTAATGAATACAAGTTCTAAGCAGTAAAGCTGTTTCTTCTGCAGGCTGAGGTGAAAAAAAAATGCATAAGAAGAACATAGAAGAACAGGGAATAGCCAAATTACTCTTAGTAGTAAATCCAAGCTAATGCAGCAGTCAAAGGCATCAAATTGCACAAAATGTCTGGTGAGAATTTTGAATATATGCTATTGCTATTTTGAATATATGTGTGCCAGCATTTATATTGCTCAGATTAAAAAAGGGTGATGGTGTAGGGGATTTTTTGATAACATTCCAAGTGCACCAGGACCTCACTTAAATCAGTATTCACTATCAATACCACGGGTTCATTGCTTCAGTTACACAATCTGACCATCACTCTTTGACTCCTAGTTATATGAAATGCAGCTTTCCTGCTGGCAATTATTTTACTTACTGCTTGCTTGTAAAACAACAATGCCTTCCCTTGTGGGCACAAAGGAAGATGAACATCAGTAATTACTAAAGCAGATGTTTGTACGTGAATACCCATTTCTAAATGGCAGATTATCTTCTGCACTGGGGCGAGGGAAGGGGATTAAAATCCAGCAATGCTGTCATCCCACAGGTGATGTGAGTGGCATGGGATGAGTGGGGAGAGCTGGGTAGTGACCTCTACCTAGCTTCTACCTCAGAGGAATTGTGCTCTGCAGGGTGATAATCGTTGACCTTCTTGAGAACAGTCACGAGAATTTTTGGTGTTGAATTCCTAAAAGTGACTGGCAGTGACTGCACAGGCCTCAGAACTACTGGCACTTGCTTCCTCTTGTGGTGGTGGTTTTTCCCCTGTTCCCAAGAAATCTAGGTCTGGCTTTCAAGAGAGTTAACACCTACTAGCTCTGTTGCCACTGAATTGCCCGAAAGGTCCACTCAGCACTAAGTACTAAGCTTATTTAAAGCAGACAGACATTAGATCTTTTCAGGCTGCTGTGAAGAGCAGAGGAAGTATGGCTGTGTCTTGGAGGGACTGGAGGGAGGGTCTTTACTAATCTGGTTATAGTGTCTGGACTGAAGCATGTTCAGAGCAGCCCTTTGGTGCTTTTGAAGCCTGTTTTGGCACATAGTGTTTTTCAGCTAAATAATTCCCTTGCAGTATATCCAGAAAAAGCCACCACTGGCTGCTTGTGGTGATGTGAAGGTGTGAAGGTGTGCGTGCATGCAGAAGAGATGTCCCTGTGGTCCTGGTTCCATAGGGACTTTCAAATCATCAGCCTACATTTCAGAGACTGGCCTTTTGAAGCTGAGAGCAATAATAGATTTCTGTTGTGTGGTCAGATCATGGCATTGCCTTCATTCCTTTCCTGAAGAAAAACATCTCTGCATGACAGAGAAGGGAGTGGGCAGAGGTAGCTGTGAGTCTCAAAGGGAGGCAGAGGTTCCCTACTTCTCAGTGATGTCCAGTGATAGGACAAGGGGCAATGGGTACAAGCTGGAACATTGGAAGTTCCATGTAAACATAAGGAGAAGCTTCTTCACAGTGAGTGTGACAGAACACTGGAATAGGCTGCCTGGGGATGTTGGGGAGTCTCCTCTAGAGACATTGAAAACCCACCTGTATGTGTTCCTGTGTGACCTGATCTCGGTGATCCTGCTCTGACAGGGGGTTGGACTGGATGATCATTTGAGGTCCCTTCCAACTCCTGACATTCTCTAATTCTGTGATTCTCCCACCATTACTGAAAAGAAGCTGGGATGTGTTCATTTCCATAAGCAGAGGGCACTCTTCAAACAGCAGTGACATGGCTTTGCCTTTGGCCCCACCTCATAAACTGCTGACTATCTTGCTCAAGAGGCTTTCAGCCATTGAAAGCAATCCTCTTACACAATGCCTTCCATTTCCTAGTGTGGTGGGAGAGAAGGGGGAACCATGTCAGCACCCTTTCCTGCTCTAGGTTCACTAAGTGGGATGCAAAGCAGTGACCCCAGCACAGACTGGGCTGGCTGTCCCTGGGTGAAGAGAAACCGCAACCAGATGTTTAATGTTTGACCATCGCTTTCCTCATTGTTCCTGCCTCTGTCACTGTAATTACTCTCTTAAGGGTCATTCAGAGTTCAACTCTATGGAGAAACTCTTCTTGATTAAAGCTTTTTCAAATATCCTTGTCTAATTGTACTTTGAAAGACATGTCACAGTATTTCAGAGCTTTTCAGTTAGCTACCAAGTAGAGACATCTGTCATTGTCCTTTGGATGTTAAAAGAGAGCTGAGGGATGTCAACAGCATGGGCAAGGAATGCAGCAGTTATCGGGAGAAAAGAGTGTTCCTGATGACATTAAGAGTTCACCAGTCTCAAGTGAAACTGAAACACAGACAAAAAGGCAGATGAAAATATAATGGTGATTGCATTACGTGGATTGTTGAACCAACCACATGAGACACTAAAATTCTATTTTTCTGGCTATACTGATAGCACACAGTATTGCAAACTTCATCAATGTTGTCATGAGTCTGCTGCTGCTTGGTATATTCCTTAAATTACCAGCTCCTTTGGTCATGTGGTTATTTGAGAATTTCTGTTTTATTTATATTTTTTTAAAAGTGCCTCTAATAAAGAAAAATTGTTACACCCTTTGCACAAAAGGACAAAATGCAGTTTTATTTCATGAACCATCTCTCCTTTATTCATCTATTGTAGAGCATCACTTTTTTTGCCAAGCCTTTTTATCTAAGTTTGTTTCGTTCAAGTCCTGATTTTGTGAGGTTTGGACTTGAAACAGTGAATAAATGCAGCTTGTTTCAGTTTTCATTGTGAGTCTGCAAGGTCCATCCAGCATTGTGCCCAAGTTGGAGAACCAGGAACTCCAAAGGGGCAATTCACCTTAACAATTCTGCATAGCAGAGCAAGGCATGAACTTTGTAAACTAGGGACTGTCATCCACTCTTTTGCAGAATAAATGTTGGTGATGCTGTTAGAAAAGACAAAGAGAAATCCTGTCACCAAGGAGCACAGGCCAGCTCTGCTTCCTGCAGTTGTGTGTGTTCAACTGAGGGAAATGTTGCTGACCAAGGAAGAGGACGTGACATTGACTAATGTGCAACTTCTTTCAGACATGTAGAAAAGCTGTCAGGCATCTACCAGATCTCCAGATATGTCTGTTTACCATGGGAAGGAGCAGGAATGCAGAAGGACCAGAAGAGAGAATAGGGAATGTGATATTGCTCAAGGACCTTCAGTGCTCAGGACCTCTAGCACATGGCTAAGCCACTTGGCAGAGAGGGGCCAAATGACTTCCAAGCTGCAAATCCAGCAGATTCCTTTGCATGGTTTGATGTGGACCTGGGGAAACTCTAAGTGAGGATCATTATTGACCGTATCACAGTGAATGTCACCATGTCCAGTGCACTTTTTTGGGGGGAATAATCTGGGTGTGGCAGACTGGGCACTGCCGCTGGTATTGGCAATGGGATGGCTCTTCCCTGCCATGCAGTGCTTGTGTTCAACGAGCTGCTGTCTGATATCTCTCCTCCTTTCTCAAACTGAATGTATTTTTTTCTTCTAGGTTCAAAAGTTGGTGGTGTGAGCAGGAGGGCAGAGAACATTTCTGGAGAATCTCTCTGCAGTATGTGGGAAGGGGTTGGGAATCACTCCTTGGAAAATGTTCCTTTGTCTCAGCTGCATCTTGGGGAAGCTATAAGCAGTAGCTTGCAAAGGAGGAAACTTGGTTGAAACTCCAGAGACACTTTGCCACCTCTGAGGAGCTACTACACTGGCACTTCCCAGAGAGAGGAGAAATCCAAGCTGAAGGCTCAGCTTCATAAAACTTAAGACAGAAACTTTTGTACATCTGTGCCCAGGCTGACATATCACTGGGGTAAGGTGGTCCTTGTCTTGGAGAGGATGGTTCCTCTCTGTGCTGGACCTCTTCCACTCTGCGTGAATTATTATCTGCCTGAGGAGGTGAATGAACCTTTACCTCTCAGAAGATGTCACCACCTCTCACATTGCTGGGTGCTGTGTTTTAACCAGCCCACTGAACCAAATCTTCTCTGCTTCCTCAGACTTTTCTGCTGGAGTGGCTTTGTGGCACAAATTATTAATTGGGCCAGTGCAGACTGGAATATGATAAGAAAATGAAGCCCTGGGTTTCTGAGTCAGGACTGGGTTGTCTATGGGCACACTGTGGCTTCGAAGCAGAGAAGGAACGTAGCTGTGTCATCCTGTGCCTCACAAAACAGCCACTTGTAGAAATAGCAATGAGATCACTATGTCTTCACCGAGAGCTGACTTACTGCCTGCCAATGTGAGCTGAAGTTGCACTGGATACCTCAACACCAGTAAGGTGACCTGAGCAGAGCCAAGAGGTTGTTTCCCATGTTTCTCACTGACGGTGCCTCCCTTGAGCAGTGGTGTGAGGCACTGATCCCTGTATGTGCCATGTGTGCTGGTGAGCACCTCCAGCAGCTGGGATCCTGGGTTGCTGCTTGATACAGCCCTGAGCTGGAAGAGCCAACACAGGGCAGTGGGAAGAGACCTGGCAGGTACATTGGAGGTTCAATGACTGAGGCCAGAGCTGGCTGCTTCCATTGGCAGCAGTCACTGACAGTATAAAAGACAGCACTTGCCTCTAAAGATACTAACCTTGAATTTTAAACTGATCCAGTTTGGATCTAAGGTCAATTAGAGAAAGGATAAATGGAGACAAACTCCTGCAGCCACTAGCAGGTCTGGCTCACACCCCAATACCCAAATCCCAGTCCCTGCTCTGGCATTCTCACTAGTGCTCATGCCTTTCTCTAGCTGTAAAAACTATCCCAGAACCTTGTTGTTGTTGAATTATCACACAGCTTGTGGCCAACTGTGGGGTTTTTCCAGCACTAACTCTCGTGCTGGATATTTCCAGCACACAGGCAGCCTTTCCAGTCAGTGAACAAGCTCCTTCCTTTTCATTATAAGGCATGCTTTGGATATTCAGCTGCAAAACATCACCCTCTCTTAGCCTAACATCTCCATGAGGCTATAAGTGTCACTGGAGATCACTCCCTTGTGCTATATTAGGTCCTCTCCAAATTTAGGATTCCTGACGGGATGAGGGAGATAGGCTTGTGGCTGCAAGAGGAGACTGGAAGTTAAGCAATCTGTATGGGAAATCACCCCAGATGTCCCTCTGACCTTCAATGGAGCAATTAGCTTAGATGAGGTAACAACCAGTGCGGTGGGGGCAGATGGCATATGGTGTTTGGTGCTTAAAATGTTCTGTGGTTTTTATTTTCCCTTCACAGCAGAGGGAAGTAAGTGCTAGAAAAACCCAAGAGGAGGCAGAGCCTGGAAAAAGTCTCCAGCTTCCCGGACCCATGTGGGAAAACATCTTCATCATCCTGTACCCCCGAGGATGGCTGTGGGCAGCATGATGCTAGTCCCCTGTCCTCACCTAACTCCTGTCCCCTCTCCGAGGGGCCGGGGAAATGGGAATGTTTCCACAAGATGGCTTTAGGGCACAGGCCTTTCCCCATCACATCGAGATTTCAGGGGGTCCTGAAACCCACCCCTCCTCACAGTGCTGACCTTTCTGAAAAGGAGAAAGAGCAGCACCGAGAGGGACCTGGGCTGGGAGCTTCTGGCCAGGCACTTTGCTTGACCCCGGGTACCCCGGGTTTCCCCCCCCCAGGGAAGGAAGCCTTGCTCCAGGCAGCCTAGCCCGGCGTTCGGGCTGCAGGCTGACGCTGCGCTACCAGCTCTGGGGTGGAAATCTGCCGCTGCACACCCCCTCAGCTGCCTCCTGAGGGCAGGGCCACACGGTGGCGCTGCCGCTGCCCAAGGAAGGAGGGAGGGCTGCAAGCCGGGGAGAGAGGGTGGGACGGGGTGGTGTGTTTTGAGTCGAGGCCACGGGCCGCCCCGCCCCACCGGCTTTAAAATGGCGGCGGCGAGGGTGGTGACGGCACAGTCTGCAGCCATGGCGGGGGTGAAGCCGTCGATGACAGCGCTGGCCGTAGTCCTGCTGTTCGCCGGCGCCGTGCTGGCAGCCGATTTTCGCCCGGGGCTCGTAGGGGCCCCGATGGACGTCTCCGATGCCAGCAATGACAGCGGCCTGCAGCGGGCCCTGAAGTTCGCCATGGAGGAGTACAACAAGGCCAGCAACGACATGTACTCCAGCCGGGTGGTGCGGGTCATCAGCGCCAAGAAGCAGGTGGGTGCTGGGGCAGCTCCGGCCTCTCGGCGGGATGGGCTTGGAAGCGGCGGGGGAACTCTCAGGGTGTTCGCACTACGGGGAGCAGCTGACGACGAGGTCTGGGGGGTTTCTTTGGAGAAAGAGCAGGCCTCATGTTTTATGGCTTCTCTAAGCTCTTTTGTTCTGCCGAAGCTGAGTAAAAGCTTTTTTTTTTTCTTTTTTTTTTTCTAAATGTAAGCTGTGATTTGTCAATCTGAGTGCCCTTGAGTGCTGTTTATCTCTGAAGAAGTGAGGTTCTTCCTCACAGTGCTTATGATTTAACACTTTTCTCTGCTTACTGGCTAGAGGGAGCTGTCCTGCGAGACTTGTTTACTTGGATTTTCCTGGTTTTGGAATTGTGCCAAGTACGTCTGTAGTGGTTTCCACATGCGCTATCCTCTGTGCTTCTGGAGTCTGGTTTCCATCATGTAACCAGAAGACTCTTCGCCTTGGTGCTAAGTCTCCTCTCAGCAGAGAGCCCTCCTGTATGTGCTGCAAATAAAATTCTTGTCTGCCCACTTGTCTTGTTGCAGGTTGTGGCTGGAGTCAACTACATAATGGAAGTTGAGATTGCCCGAACAGTTTGCCCGAAGCCAGCAGGTGATCTGCAGACCTGTGCTTTCCATGATGAGCCACAGATGGCTAAGGTAGGCTTCAGAGCACAGTGTGCTCCTCCCTGGGTTTTCAGTCCCTTTCTTCTGGCAGATGCACTAGAGAGGTGCAGGTACCATCCTGTCTGCCCCAGTTAAAATCAGAGAACCTCATTCCTTTACACTTAACAAGATCCTGGTCTTGTAGAACTTGTCCTGCCAGATGATGTTAACAGAGAAGGGAGGGCCTTTTAGCCTGTTTTGTGATGATCTGAGCCTGTAAGACATGGAAGTCTATCTGCTTCAATATTTTTGAAGTGCTTGTGGCTTGAAGCACAAGGATACATGGAAGAAATTATGCCAAGAGACCTACAGGTCTTCTGGATCTTAGTCTAGTATTCTGAGTCCCTGTACCATTTGCAGATCCTCTTGTCCCATGGTGATGTAAGCAGGCTTGACTTGACATGCTTTCCTCCAGGATTTACAGTGCTTTGGGCTAAGCACTGATAACAAGAGGCAGATAATCCCTGTTCTCTGTGCTTACCAAGCTGTTACAGGGGAGGGTTTGTCCAGGAGCAATGCTCTATAAGGTGCACTTCAACTTTTCAGATGAGAACACCAAATATGTCTGCCTTCATCTGGCCTGAGTCTAGTTCTTCCCTAATAATTAGTCTGTTAATGACAGTGAGAGTCTTGGCTTCCCTGTGTACATGTCCTTTCTGCCTATCTGTAAGAGAAGAGTAAGTGCACACAAGTGATCCATTAAAAACCCCAATCTAAAGCTTGTGTGTGCCTCTGTCAGCTGTAATACTTTGGCATAAGCACACTTTGGGTGTGCTTACCCGTGCCCAGAAGCTTGCTTGGAGCATTGCCCATGCTAAAAGCTTTCCCCTATGGCAGTGGGTAAAGAATGTAGCCTGATCTTCAGAAGGGCTGACTGCTCAGCTTCTCTGTTAGTGTTTGAGATAAATTATTTGTCCTGAGCAGCTACCAAAAAGAGTGGTGTTTCAGAGTACTCGCTGGGAGAAGGGAAGTTCTAGAAAGCCATGGAGGTGTCCTGGGTTCTGGGTCATGTAGGGTAGTAAATCTGTGCAGAACAATGGTCAGTGACACTTTTCATGCTCTTCATCTGACAACTACTTTTTTTTCTCTTTCTTTCCTTAGCACACCTTTTGCAAGTTTGTAGTGTACGATGTTCCTTGGCTAAAGAAAACTGAGCTAAAGGAGAGCAGATGCCACTAAGCCTGCCTTGGTTCCAGCAGAGACCAGCAACCAGTTAATCAGATTTAAAAGGAGAAAAAAAAAGCAATAATCCAAATGGGTTTTATCAATGCCTGATAACTACTTCTGTATGCTTGTGCTAAGCAAGTTAAACCATGTAACTTTCTGTTAAAGCACAGTATGATCTCAACTTTGGTGTTATTCTTTGTAACAGTGTTTTAGAGCAGCTGTTTTGGTCTTCCTACAGCTTTCCCAGTAATGTAACTCCCAATGTCAGGATTCTGATTAAAAAGCCCACTTTGGTATCCCTGTTAAGTGACTACTGTAGATATAAAAATATAATAATTGCTGTGATGTCTAGTTTTCTTTGAGCTTCTGCTATCTTAGAGGGGGAGTTTGCTTTTAATTGTGACCTATAATGCCCGAAGGAGTGGTTTGAGCAGGAATGTGGGGCCTTCATCATAGGGGACATCAACCATGCCTCCTTGTCCCTTAATCTGACTGCTGGTCTTGGGTAAGAGGTGGAAGCCTTTAGCTGTTTTCCACTGAACAAGCACTCTTGGCTTTGAAAACCCTGAAGTGTGCAACACTTGATATTAGGAAGATTAGCCAAAACTTGGACTAAGGCTGTGACCATTTCAGATTCTGACTGCTGTGCTTTTTTAGTGCAAGGCTGGATGTGTTCAAGTAGCTGTGCTAAGAATTAAGTGTATTCCTGCACTGTCTTGGAGGTGTTTTAAAAATCCTTCTTCCTGTGTCATCCAGTCTTTGCCAGTTTTGTGACTAGCTTTTTCCTGAGCTAGAAGCTGTGTGGGAAGCCAAAGGGCTTTCCTTTCAGTCCAGGGAGTAGCACAGCTCACTTCATTTATAGCCTAAGCTTTGTCTGATGGGGCTGGTGAAACAGATTCTCTTGGCATGTGTGCCAGGTTCATGACAAGTTCCCTTTACAAGCAGAGATGGTGCAGGAATGTCTCAATCAGGACAGCAGCAGCCCTGTCCAGGGTGAGACTGAAATTGTCTCCAAAACCTGGCTTTGTTCTGCAAGTGTGAATGCTCCCCAGAAGCAACCCTCTCAATTCCAAGTGCATGTAAAGCCTGGTGGGGTCAAATGCATTGCTGCTAGTTTTAGCAAGTATGGCACCATGTTTAGGGCTGGTGTGAGTATCACTGGGAAGGAGTGATCTCACCCCCAGATCTAGGGGAGGGGAAAAAAGCTTTTCAATGTCTTGTCATGTCTAGAACCCAAGAGAAAAGGAAGCTTCCCTGAGCAGAAGGCAAGTGTGACTAGAGGTTGGGATCACACATACGAGAGGTCTTTAGGTTTTTGGTCCTTGGAGAAGACTGAAAGGAAGGAGGAGAATCTCCTTAAAAGAAATTTCATCTTCAGGTAATAAGGGAGAGTTCCAGGTCAACAGAAGGAGTCTGGGGGAGTGAGTGAAGGTGCTGAGGTGGGCAATGGGGATGCTTCTTGCTTTGCATAGTTCCATTAGTGCATTTCTTACTTGACCTTGTGTCTTTTGTGTGTGTTTTGAAGTAAGCTTGCTCCTTTTGGTGAAAAACTCACCCAGGGATAAAGTGAGTCCAGTGTTCTGTCATACCCTGTGTTAATCCTCAAGCCTGGGAGTCCTGTGTCCAGGTCTTGTGCTTTTTTTTTTTTTTTTTTTTCCTTTTTTGAAAGGAAGGTGGGAGGGCTGCAGAGAATTACTGCAGAAGTGATCTTTATGGCTGGAGAAAGCAACTTAGGGTCAGAAGCATAAGGATGCTATTACTTCCTAAAAAATGGTATCTTGGTCAGACCTAATGCACCAAAATCTTTGGACATGGAGGGGGGGGGCAGGGCTTGGATTTAAACTGCTCCCTGGGAATGTGTCTTCTGAGGGCTGCTTTTTCTCTCAAGGGAAATGCTGCTTGTCGTTGTTGCCAGGGTTTGAGCTGGTGGTGAGCACAAAGCTAGATCTTGATTCTTTTTGTCAGGGGGCTGCTGGCTGCTCAGCCAAAGATCTCCATCCAGGATGTACTCAGGTCCACTAGGAATTGTTCCCTCGGCTTAGTCACCATCCCTGCTTCCTTCCAGCTCAGTGCTGGGCACAAAGGTGGTGCCTTTCTCTTGCCAGTCAGGTCAGTGGCTGTGCAGGTGTCTCATCTGCTGCATCATTGGAACAGTAGCCCTGCTGACCAAGGAAATCCTGGTCATGCTGCTTAGGTGCCCTCACTTATTTTTCTTCATCACACTCAATTCATACATGCTTATTCCTTATTTTCCAGTCTATTTATACAAGCATAAAGCAGTGAAGGGTCTCCATCGTGCTTGTGGTAGAGTTTGTGTTTTCCTTTTATCATCCTTGCCTGAGGCCTGGGTGGGTAATTGCAGTGATCTGCTTGGTCAGGAGACTAGGCAAGAAATGAGGCTGTAGATGGCTGAAGCCAGGCATTTCTGCTGCTTAGCTGCATTTATTAGCCAGCAGCTCTGAAGAGCATGTGGGGGAAGGAGTGGCTGTGCCAGAGAAAATGAGTTTGAGTGCTAGGAGCTCCTGAATTCAAAGGTGCTGCATTTTCATGTTGAAATGCCAGTGACTAAGGGCATGAACGAATGGCACAGATCACCCTGGCCTCACAAGCTGCTGAGTGTCAGCCTTGGTGATTGTCCCCATGTGCTCTCCTCTTACAGCAAATGCCAAAAAAAGCCTGACCTAATTTAAGCACCTTCCACTGTGGGCTGTGTTACTTTGCATTTGCAACAGGCTAAGAGCATTAGTGGAGGTTTTCTGCCAACAGTGTTTTGCTTGGCAGGTCTTTCTTCTTGGCTGTCTGGTGATAGCTCAGTCAGCTGAACACTGAGCCCTCATTTTCAGCTGTATTCACTGCCTGACTTTCTCAAATGTCAGTGACAGATGTGAAGCAGTGACCAGGGAAGTGCTTATTTCATGTTGTCTCTTGTGCTTTGATTGCTGTAGTGTGGATCCTTCAGGAGATCAAATTTACTGATCAAACCCACGTCCCATTTTGATAAAGCACCCATTGGTGTTTTATCTCTGGATGAAGACACCAGAGTGGTAAGACTTCAGATCACTTTCCTAGCAAGATGCAATGGTGATCTGGAGATCATTTCTGCAGGGTTAAGCAGGAAAGTGTCCTAAGTTAGGTCACTGCTGGCCATGCTGGGCCTTTCCATGACTTGTCACTAAGCTTCAGTGGTGGCTTGCTGGCAGGATGGTGGGAGGACAGATTCTCCTCTCTAGGCAGTGTGGTCCCAGTCTTGACAAGGAGTGAGAGGAGCTCTTGATGCACATGTGGCTTGGGTGAAAAAGCAGCCAAGCTGCAGGCTCCACAGTGCAAATCTGCCATGAGTTTCTTCCAGCTGTACCCTCCTGACATAAGGCATGTCTCAGTGTGGTGGTGGACCCTGGGGCAGGACCTAGGGCTTGAAGTGACACTTGCTAAAGCCCCTCTTCTGTGTTGTCACTGACTTGCATGGCATTGCTCAACCTCTGTGAGGTAGTAGGCTTCTACTGTATGATTTTGCAACAGGGAAGATAAAAAGCTCATCTGCTCATTGCCATGATAAACTGGTACGTGAGTACTGGGGTGTGTGCTGGGTGCTAATCCTGACCTCGTGGAGGTGAGTGTGGGTTTGTGTGTAGGACTGATGATGGGGAAACCTTTCTCTGCTTCTAACTGGAGAAAAAGCACCAGTGACTCATGATGCTGTTGTTGTACTGTGCCTTGCTGGAGGGCACTGTCCCCTCTTTCTCACCAGCTGAGAAATGTCATACATTGTGTCATGCCATCTCCACCACTTTCCTTTTAAGCACCCCGGGGTGATCAGGCTGTGTATAGGGTGAGGCCATCATCAGTAAGTGAAGGCTGCTTCTTTCTTTACTTACCTCCTGGCCCATGTCTGCAGGACTGTGGCACTGGCTCTTGCTACTCACCCTGCAAAGAGGTGTCCTGGCTCTTCACAGCAACAGTCTGTAGGGGACACTGTGGCAGCATCACTTCATCTTATACCCTTAACCTGGAGAATGATCAGGAAAAAAACCAAAAGATTATTATAATAAAATATAGGTGTGTAAACATTATATAATAAAAAAAACCAAATGAAAATAGAAATAAGCAATGGAACCAATATGATTGCTAAAAAGTGAAACTTTCTCCCTAAGGAACTCTTCTGAAGTGTGTCAGGTACTCAGCTATAAGATAGTCCTATAGAGAAGCCAAACCCAGAAAGGTCCTCTTGCCCATGGAATACCACAATGGGTGCTACTCCCAGCTGCAGAAGAAAGGAGGACTCAGACCTGGCCAGGGAAATTGATTGTATAGCTTGCCTATAAAAGTTAGCAAGAAAAAGAGTGTTTTCAGGTGAAGCAGAGATGTTCACACTAAGCATACCCCGCTCCCTTGTTATGGTAAATCCTCTCATCTGTACAGGTGACTAGTGGTTTTCTTGCCTCCTGGGGCTGAGGAGGAAAGCCCTGACGTTCTTGGAGCAAAGTTACTGTCTTCAAGTTCCAAAAGTGACTAAGAACATCTTAAAACCTGTGGCCTTAACATTGGAGACGTCTGAATGCTCCTCATTCCCAGAAACATTGCTCACCCTTTACTGGAGTGGGTGGTGGGTTTGTTTACTGCTGCCACTTCTTAAAGGCCTCCACTAAGGAGACATCCTGCCCTGACCAGTGATGTGGGAAGCATGGACCTCTTCTTTCTGAACATCTTCAGCCCTCTCTCCCCTCCTGATTGAACTGCTGCAGTGACAGGTTTTTCCAGTCTTCAAATTGCTACATGACAAAGAAAATGAAATGCCACCCTTCATCACACAACAGTTGAAGGGCTGGTGACCAGCTCTATTCACCTGCTGTTTTCTCCATCACTGGTGTAGTCTTGGCTTGACCAAAGTGCAAGACTAGCTGTGCTATGACCTGTCCTAAACAGCTGCCCAGGGAATTCTTACCTCTGGATCCCAAAGGCCAAATGCACAGTGATTCCCTCCCCCCCCAGCCCCCAGGAGCATCAGGAGACTTCTGTGGTTAAGGAGCCTGGTCATAGCTTGTTGATGGCCAACCAAGATGGCTGAAGCCAATTGTGCTCATGAAGAAGAGGTGGGTAAAAGTTTGGCTGGGAATTTTTGGGTGAGTTTAGTTTCCAAAAACAGCCATGCTAGTCCTAAGCATATCTTTTCTGAAGGAGAGAGGGCACCAGAGGCATTTGGAAAGATGTTCTTTGCGTGCAGTGTTGCAGCTTGTCTGAGTGAAGCTGGATGTATCAAGCTCCTGCTGTGCAGAGGTGCTATTTGTTGAACTTGGGGTCCCAGGACTATTCCCAGAAGGGATGTCCAGGAACACTTCAGGAACAGGATCCCCTCAAGAAAAGCAGTAGCCTATAAAATGAAATTAGCTTTGGGCCTCTGTGCCTGTCTTGGCTGGGCAGATTGGTTAATTATATTGACCTTCCCTTGTTAAAACTCATGGGACTTGTTAAGATGACTACAGATTTTTATTTATCTGTTCTTCGTCCCTGAAGAGTAGGTCTTTTCACAGCTTTCTGTGTTAGCCAGATAACATAGTTTGAAGTGTTCTCCCTATTCAATCTGACACTTTGTCCATCTACTGTGCACTCCAGGGGGCTCAGTGAAAAATTATTTATTCTGTGAAATGCTGAGAGAATAATGAAACATTATGTTTCCACAGCTCTGACATGGTTTTTGCCCAGATGGCTTTCTCGGAGGCTTTTAAATAGAGCTGGGTCTGGGATCTCAGTTTGATAGGAAGTTAAGAACTGATGAGATACTTTTTTTGCTGTGTGCCATTTTAACTACTCTCTTCCAAATACAGCAAGTGCTTCTTGTAGATGCTTGTGCTGGGAAAGCAAGGAGCAGCAGAGCTCAGATATTAGAGGACAAGGAGCATAGACACCCTTTCAGCAATCCAGCATAGATCAAGAGATCTCATAAAAATACAATTTTTACTCCTTGATTACCATTTCTAATGGGAGTAAGGAAAGCACAAAGCCTGCACTCACTGAGGGAAGCAGCTGCTGTACAGTAACCCAGTCTGCAGCACAGGAGGGTACAGCTAGATCCCCCAGACATATGTCACTGGGGCTCACTGTGCCTGGAGCTGCACAGGAGGCGACAGGGTGGCTTGTGCATGTTGTGGGACAGGTTGATGTGCAGGTAGGACTCATAAGAAAAAGGTATGGTCTGTGCTTAGGTCTGGTTGAATAGGATTTGACAGGGAAGAGCTGTGGCTGCCATAAACCATTTTTTTTCCACTTCATCACTAAGATTGTCAGCTCAGTACTAGCTGCAGAGCCTCTTGGCTGATAGCAAGGGGGAAGGTGGGAGAGAAAATACCTGACAGGTTTTTGGACCCTCTGCTGAGTTTGTGATGCTGGCAATTAGAAAAAACTCAGCATCCTCTGACTGTGAACAGAACCAATTTGATCAGCAAGTACTGAGAGTGAGTAGTGAGTGAGAAATGAAACAACTGGCCCCAGCTTGACTTTTTTTTTCTCACATTTCAGATTCCTGCCACTTTCTATACTGAGTACATAGAAATTAGCTTGTTTGTCCTCAGAAGTGGAAAAGTGCTCAACACTTCACCACATCTGGGGTTAGGAGGGGAGAAAAGAAGTTGATAATGTTGTCCAGATATGTTGCCTATCTGGAGACCTTCCAGTCAGGACTGGTGCTCACTGTGTTGTTCAGAGACAGAAGTGGAAGTGCCAGGCAGGTTGCAAAGTCATGGCTCAGGGATGTGGTCCTCAGCATCCTTGCCCATCCTGAGGGCAATACTCATGGCAGAGCCTGGTGTAGAAGACAGTTTTTGATCTAAAGCAATACTGTGCACCAAAGTGACTTGCTTGGAAACAAGCCAGCCTCTGGGCCTGTGCTGTAAGATGCATGACAACTTCCATCGGGTTTTTTTCTTATTTTTTAAAGGGGAATGGAGAAATCTTCAGCACTTCAATTGTCCTTAAATCACTTTAAAGAAGTGCTACCTGGGTGCTGCTGAGAGACCTGTGAAAGTGCTGCAGCACCTGATGAGCATTCATTTCTCTCCCAGTGCCAGTGGGCCATGGTAACCTAGCTGAGCAGGCAACTCAAGAGCTGTGGCAGGTTGCCTTGCTGTCTATAGGGCCTTCCAATGCCTGGGACTGGCAGTGCAGAGAGCAAAGGGTCTTGCACTGAGATGGGGTCCCAAATACCCCTGAAGTCACAGGGAATTTCTTTCTTTATTGAATCTTCTGTTTAGTAACCAATGCTCATCCAGGTTGTTACCAAAACTCTGGCAAATGAAGAACTCTCTAACTCTCAATTTAGCATTAGAAAGTAGGCTTTTCTTTATTGTGGCACAGGATAGTTCCACCTATTGTGCATACCATACCTGGCACCCATCCAAGCTTATATCACCCCTTTACATACATAGGCATTAGTTTTCCTGGAAAGATTATACATAATCATTCTATTTCCAGGAACTAATTATGTTATATGTATAGTTATTAAGCATGTGGCTAAGGGGCTTCCCTGGGGGTCTTGGGTTGCCTCTCAGAGTCCCTTACAGGTTGTTGAAGAGAGGTCTCGATGTCCCTTCCATGAACTTCAAGGCTTCCTTCCTTTTAAGGTCATATTTTAGCCCCACTGTTTGTAGAATCCTTCTTCACTGGCATCCACTAATCTATGTGCTCCTCCAGGATGCCAGCCACACTTGATGTCCTTTATTGTGTTCTTATCTCAGGCCCCATACAACATTTGCCTCCTCCAGGATGTGCCAGTCACAGCTGTAGAAGTTGATATCCTTCCTTGCATTCCTTCACGAGGCCCCTTACAGTATTTCTGTCCTTGATATATAAGAAGGTGATGCCCCGAACAAGGATTGTTCCAAATAAGGTGTAAACATGCCAACAGTCACTTGCTGAGGAGAGCAGCTCCAGTACAGGCAATTCCTCACTGGGGAAGGGAATGGCAGTAACAAAGGCCATTGAGGAAGCTGGGAAGAGCTGGAGACACCTTTGAAATTTTCACTTCATGCCAAAATACCTGCTGTGCAGGGAGCAGGGCACTGCAGAAGCCTTATTCTACCTAACAGATGGGTAAAGACTGGACCTTGGTCTGAAATACTGACACAGGCAAGCAATATTTATCTCCCTCTTTCCTGGGCTTGATCATCACTGTCTGCATTTTCCTGAGGCATCTGTGTAGTCTTGTGGAAGATGCTCCTGAAAGACAGATCGTGCCTAACCACTGCACTTGTGTCTCCCAGGACTGGAAGAGAAAAGGCACCCCTGCTGCACAAAGGCTGGAGAAATACTACTTTTTTTTTTTTTTTTTTTTTTTTCCATTAGGGCTGCAGGGCCTTCTGTGCTTCCTCCTGTGGGTGGGATGTTGCCTGTGAGCATAGCAAGATCTCACTCGAAGAGTTGTCTATCCTGAAGAGGTCAGCTCCAGGGAGGTGGAATACTTGGGCTCCTTTTGCTCATGCCTTTTGAGAAACAACCTGGTCTCTGCTTCCAGAGAGTGAGACTGGGATGGAGGGCTGCTTTTGTCTGCAAACCCCTAGGCTGGGCTATATGTGGCTTTCCTCGTTGGTGACTGCTTGCATGTACTTGACATTGGGTTGCTGAGATTGCTGAATGCTGGGTGCACAATGCTTGGGGTGGGACTTGTTCTGTGGCTCTTGCCTCTGTTGTCACCCGTGAGTGATGCTGTGGTCCTTTCCCACTCTTGTGTCTCTACTGATCTTCAGAAAGGTGGAAGCAGGGTAAGTGAAAGCAATGCATCAATTTCTAGTAGGGTAAAGTGGTCCCAGATACCCAGGGCTAAGTCAGCTTTCCTTTCCCCAGTGCTGAGGTAATGGTCTCATGTCTTGCAGCCTCTAGAATGTAACCTAAAAGCTTTCCACAGGGGGTCACCATCTCACAGGGGATGCAGAACCAGGCTGGGCATACATAAAAGGCTGATTTCTTATTCTTAACACAAGCCAGGCATCTGTCACAACCCTGTCTCTTATCCAGTAGGAATGGTCATCTCCTTCTAGATGCTTCCTGGAGGAAGGTTTAATATACATGTTGCTTTGATTATCCAGGCACAAGAGGGACTAATGTTGCTTCAGTCAGGCCCTCAATATCCTGCATGTCCCAAATAGATGCTCTCCTTCAGGGTCAGCACTCATTTCTGCAGCGTTTTGCCTGGATATTTCCACTGCCAACAGATAACAGCATCTTGTTTCCAGGTTGTCTTCAGACTGAAGTAAATTATTTTAATTTCACCCCACCTTCTTGTCCTACTTCTGAGGATAATTAAGCTGTTTGTGCAAATGTGAAGGGCAAAACCACATGTACCTGTCCCTCTGTGGGGAATAGTATTTTTCATGTTCCTTGAGATCAAGGTAAGATGCTCCCTGAGTCTTCAGTGCTTCTCAGTTTTCTCCCCATCTTTGAAGGAATGCTGATAGGAACATGCTTGTCTTCCTCAGCTGCCATGATGTATGCTTCACAGTATGTTCTGCACTTGTGATCTTGGGCTTAGCATGCAGTAGCCCTCAAAAATGGGTGGTGTGTTGTGAGCACATTCTTTTTTGTCTGCTCAGACTGGAGTAAAGAGGAAACATCTCCCCATTTACATTCCAGACAGGTACAATCAGCCATACTTGCAGTTTCAGAGGCATTGTTTATCTGCGGGACATCCCTGGCATTCATTAACATTACAGAGGTAGCCTAGGAACAGACACAGGGCTTCCTTGTTCTGCCAAAATCGCTGCAGTGGCACCTTGGCTGTGGCAGTGGCCGGAGCCCACACTGAGCAAAGGGCTGTGTGCCATGAGCTGCTGGTTTTATGCTGATGCTGTAGCTGGATCAGACAGGGAGGTGGGAAATGGAGCAGGGAAATGCTTTGTCCTGCACCTCTGTTGCTGCTCAGTTCACTCTTTTTATTTTTTTGGTGCTGGGTTGTTGAGTGATCTTATATGGCTTTTTTTCTTGTGGGTGTGTGTGATTTTTGTTCACTTTGCAAGAGAAAGTGCATTTTGCTAGATAGTGCAGATGTGACAAAAATAGTTGCAGAGCTACGATCCTGCCTTTGTGAGTACAGGTCCTGAGGCTGTGTAAGCAGGCGTGAAAACTGGGATATTGAAATGTGTGCATCCTCGACCACAAATCCTCCCCTGCCCTCATACCTGGCAAGCTCTTGAAGAAGTAATCCAAAACAAACATTGACAAACTGCATTTGTGGCTGTTACAGATTTTATACACATACCAACAGAGGCGTTTGTGGGGAAGTGCTATGAATTTGCCTGAGCTCTGCTCTAAATGTTACACTGGATGTTAACTGGGTGTTTACATTGGTTGCTTGTGATTAGCTCCTCAGGAAAACCAGGCTCTGTGTAAGAAAATACTCCCATCTGTTGGTGACATAATTGGATGTTTTTCAATATGTTGCCATAAGAAAAGTAGCAGAAACTGGATGTTTCTCCAGAAACTGCGGGATTTATAATATACTAATGACAAATTAATTAATGATTCTCCAGCTCTCTGGCCTAATTGGAATGCAGTCTATTATGCCTTTATAAAACTGTGCATGACTATCTCGAGAACAGTTGCTGACACATGTCATTGCATTGCTGGTAAATATTGGAGCTGCTGAATACCAGCTTCACATCCTGGCAGAGCCTCTAATGAGGGGGCAGTCAGCCACTGATTTTGCAGACACCAAAGCCACCTTTTTTTTGACAGGGGTGGCATTTCATCCTTGCAGATAAGTGCCAAGTGGGAAACTGTCTTTATGCTACCCCAAATATGTTTCAGGGCCATGTGCAAAGCCAGCAAAAGTCACAGAGACAGTTCTGAAATGAGTGTTAAATGTCTCCCCCCTGCACACTAACCTGGAAATTATTGTCTGGAAATTAGATGAGATCTGGAGGATTCCATTGATGTAAATACCTTGGGTTGTCCCTTGGATTATGGTAAGAGAACAAGAACACTATTCCAGTTGGCTCTGGACACCTCAGGTTATTAACCTGCATAAATCTTGTTTGCTTTGGAATTTAAATTAGTCTCCTCAACTGCATTAGCTTAAAGTGTCCTGTTTTCTACAAGCCTTCTTTTGAAGGTAGGCTGAGATTAAATGACTTGCAATTTAAGCAGATAAAAAAGGTCATGTTGTGGCAATGCAAATAATGTATGTATAATATATGGTATAATTTGGATCACTGTGCAGAAGAAATGAGAATCAAGACCATTTTTTGTTTTCTTTCTTGCTCCTGGCATATTGTACCATCAGTTAAGAGCTTATTTCTTCCCTGCGAGGGTGACAGACCCCTCTCTGAGGCCAGACTGGGAAAACAGCACATTGTCTTCTAACAAATGGAAAAGATTGCAAAGATACAAATATTAATTAGATCTGAGTCCTGGGGATGGTCCTGGCTATACCCAGGTCAGGCATAGCTAAATTTATTGGGGGCTTTTTTTGTTGTTTTTTCTGACAGCCAGATGGAGTTTGATGAGGCTGCATGTGAGTGAATGCAGGATGTTGAGTAAGGGATGTGGGGGTCTTGGTAGCACGACACAGCATCAGGTGCAGAGCTACAAGGGTGGAATCTAGAGGAGCCAGGATATCTCCTCTGAGACCTCCTGTGGTCATTTGGGAGAAGTATTTGCATTCTTTGAATCTCCAGAAACTCTGCCACAAGGCAGACATTTTTTTGGGGTGGTTGAAGATGACATGACTTACTGCCCTGGAAGCAAAAGAGCTATTGAACAGCTATTGAAATTTTATACTGAGGCTTGTCATCAACACAAAGGACCTTCTGCTTGGGCTTCTCATTTTCCTCTTGCTGTTTATTGTGACCACTGTACATTTGCTGGGCTGTTTATGTTGTTATTGGTGTTCATTTTTCTTTTTTGTTAAATTTGTTTTCATTTCAGCCTGTGAGTCTCCTCTCCTTTTCCTGACCACCCTTTCTTTCTGTCTGGGAAGGGGTCACTGGGTTATAATGCAACTGCTGTAGTTTAGCCCTGAATACTGATTAAACGTGTACAAACTGCCATGATTTTCTGCTCCCTCAGAGTCTTAGTGGATAGAGAAGCCCCACTCGGAGTTTGACCTTCAGGATGATAGTCTGGTCACTAACACCTGACTTCTCTACATTCACTCAAAAGATAACTGTGCAGGTCCATGCATCTTCATCCACTGGAGGGAACAGGCAACTCCACCACAGGTTTTACAAGGTCATTTGTTGGTGCTGAGTTCTTCACGTTAGCCAGGTTGGCTGTGGGTGTTCTCAGCTCAGCAGAGAGCCATGGTAAAGGCAACAGGAAGCCAAACTGCTTCCCAGGGAACAGTCTATCTCAGAAGCCAGGACAGAATCTTAAGAGACTTGTTTTCTTTTGCTAGTTCTGTCCTTTTGGATGATCTTGGGCAAGTTGCTTCATTTTTTTCTGCCTTGGTTTCCCTAGTCTGTCAAGTGATGATAATAATGAGGTGCTCCCCTGCCACCCAAAAGTTCAAAACCCATTTGAGAGCCACTGGTGAATGTTCACTGCTGTGATTATACAGAAGCTGAGCTCTTATTTGTTGGGGCAATTTCTCAATATGTACTTTTTCATTTTTTCTGGCACCCACAGAATAAACAGCCTCATCATAATACAAGCAATTTTCCATTTCTGCAGAGGAACATTTTCTAACTCTCTCAATCTGACCCTCATGACACATGGGTCAATTTACTACTCGGAGAAATTAATGGTGCTATACAGCATCAGCTTCTTTTTGCTTACATAATTCCATGCTAGTGTATAAAATGGTATGATTATATATGAAGTTCTGGAAAGAAACATTGACATAGAATGTTATTAAGTTTCCCTAAAGCAAATGTGGAGTTTAAATTTTAGGATCATTTTTGTTAGGTAGTGCTACTGATGCCTGGACAATTTCCAGTGACTATTTGACTATTTCTGAGGTGCTTGCCTTATTTTCTGTTAAAGCTTTCTTAATTCTCAGTGAATCAAAAAATTATTAGAAGATAGGCTTTTTTCATTTCCCTTACAGGAAAAGAATAATTACAGGCAGGGCAGGACCTTCATCCTTCATTTTCCATAAACTGATACAAGAGTTTAAAATTGTGTGGGGTTTTTGTTTGGGGGTTTGTTGGTGGTGTTTTTTGTTTTTGTTTTTCTCTGCAATTTTGTTTTGTTTTAAACTGTTTTCACTTGAGCAAGTTACCAACATCTGCTCTGCATGAGATGGTGTAATTCATTACCCAAAGTAGGTTTGTGCTTCTGACAAACTGTTCTAAAGAGGTTTGAATAGTGAGGAAACAGTCAGAGGTAACGAGGAGTCACCTTCTTCCTGACCTGGTTTGGATGCTAGTACAATTTTGGTGGGGTCCCCACAGACAGGAGATGCTGATGGAGGGACTAAAAGGACAGCAAAGCAAGGTTTGCCTTTGCTGTGTGTGCAGATGTTTTTGGTCATGTATGATTGGCATCACCATCAAAGACTGCTGGGTACACCAGCATCTCTGATAGACTGATCAGAGCTGCCAGGGTACAGACATGTCTGAGAAGGGCAGACTTATAGAAGATGGATGGATGCAAAATGTATAACTGAAAATGTTTCAAACCAAAGCAATGTGTGGGCCTGTGGAGTGACACTGGGATAAATGTCACTCAGGTGTTGGGAGATCAAGTCTGCTCTCAACTGAGCTTCAGCTGTGCAACAGGTGGCTGGGAGCTGAAGGTTCAGGATTTAAAGCTGCAGCTTAGCAAAGGGGCTGGGAATGGTGACAGCAAAGACCATGAGCCTGGCTGCATTGAAGATGAAAGAGCAGGCATGAAAACTGGGGAAAGCCAAGAGCTGTGATCTCCTGACAAACCTTCCACTGCTCAGTGGGTTGGCCATCCCCTTAATGGCAAAGAAGGTACCAGTCTACCCCTCTTTCTTTGCAGCCCTGGGTAGAGAGGACAGGATGCTACCAGTTTGTTGTTTCCTTCCCAGCTTACTATTATTTTCTGTCTTGCATTTCAAAGAGTGCATTATTAATTCCTTTTGTTTCCACCAAATACTGGCAACAAAGGTAGGCTGGGAGTGACACCTCCCTGACAGCCTGAAGAAGCATCAGGTGTTTAATTGGCTTCTTCACCCCAGGATAAATAAACCTTCAGAGCCTCAGCCTCGAGTGTTAAATGTTTAGGGGATTGGATTACTTGATCTTTTTCCTTAGAAGTTTTTCTGCTTCTCCTTGATGAGCCAGACACGCTGACAGTTGGCAGAAATCTTAAAGATGCTTGTGCAGAGGAGATCTGTAGTTGGAATGGGGTTTTTTTCTGATTGATACTAGAGACTGTCATATAAAAAAGTGTTGAAAAATGACAGTCTGATTCACTGCTCTGCTTTCTGACATCATCTTTTTTCCCCCAGACATGTGCTTCTAGGCACAATGGCATAGGAAGGAATGACATTTCCATTGGGACTCCTGGAAAACACAAGCTGGCCATGCTCCTGCATCCTCACAGGGTGGTGAACAGGAGCAGGATTCATAACTGCCCACCTCTTGCTTTTCCCTCTCTGTTCTTTGGCTCCATGTTACTCCCGTGCAGCAGAGCAGCTCCAGCAGGAGAGGTGTGATCATGAATCACTGGCTTAGGGAAAACCTAGATGTTCCTTTCATGTTGTTCAGGAAGGAAATTTGTTAACACCATGCCCAGGTGTGGCACTGACCCCAAGCCACCCTGCTGTGTTAGAAGGCAGATGGGTGCAAGCCCAGGAGCAGAGTCAGTGCAGTAAAGGGAGTGTTCACTGCTCCTACATATTTCCTTTTATCTCTTGGTGGGAAGGTTCTCTGTGTGGCTGATGTTTGAAATGCCCCAGTACAGTTGAGTGCAGGCATGTTTGAGGAGTGAACCCCCAGCCAGCTGTAGGTTGGATCTGGCAGAAGTCTTCTCAGAGTCAGAATTTTGATAGTACAGTATTGAATTCACATTATTTCATCTTAATAAAAACAACAGGCCTTTGGATTATGGTGTTAGGTCTTTCCAGTGTAGAGGTATCAGCTGAGATGGGTTTGAAAGTGTTGTTCCTTTCAGGCCTCAGGGAGATTTCCAAGAGTTGTGAGTGGAAGGCAGATGGTTTGCAATTGCTTTCCTTTTTGTTATTAAGTGAAATGCTGAAATGGAAATATCTTCAGGGTTTCAATTTCAAAGAAATGATTTGCAATAATAAATGTTTCCTGTTTAATTAGATTTTAAAATTCTAATTGTGGTGTCTTTCAAAATACGGCTTACAGATGATCAGAAACCTAAGGTACCACTTTTGTTATGAACTGACCTCCCTTTTTAATTTTTTTTTTCTTTTTTTTTTTTTTACTTTGGGATGCAGAGGAAGGAGCTGGAAGGTCTTTTGGACAGTTCTGGTCAATTAAGGTGTAGGTAGTCATAACCTCTGCTGCTAACCTCTTCAGGTAACAGCTGCTGTAATTGTTCACTTTTCTTACTGGCCTGGGCTGTAACTTTTCAGCCTTTTATATATGCTGAGTATTATAGAGGGGAAAAACTTTAAAAACACTTCTAAGGAAAAGGAGGAAAGTGGAGGTAATTGAAAGCCCCGAAATTACTCAATTAAAAAAAAAAAAAATAAAAGCCCCGTGCAGGCCAAGAATTCTCTCACTACAGCATGGCCATGAGGTGTGGTAGATACCCAGTTTAACACTGTGTACTGATTCAGGGAGGGGTTTTGCATGTGTGAGAGAATTTGCAATTCACATCCAGAGAATACAGTGCTACCATATGGCTAATACACTCCTGGACAAATATCTGGCTTTGGTTAGTGTATTTGGGAGCAAACTAAAGGGCATATTAGTTTCAGCCCTTTCTGAATATAAATTATGCTCACAAAACAAGTGAACATGCTGCCAAAGCTGGTCTTGGACTTTAACACCCAAGTGCTATACTCCAGGAAGGATATGAGGCTGAACACAACATTGCACTCCTCTCCCCATGATGCTGTGGCTTTGCCACTTCTTTCATTACTGCCTGAGCCAACATTAGTCAACACAAAATATTCCTGTACCAATGAACAGGGAATGAGATTTTGCCCTGCCTCTGGCAATCATGCAACATCCATCCTTCTGAGGGCTTTTTATTCCATCTCTGCAAGCTTTGTGCATCAATGCTTCTGTTTTATTGGCACAACCCAGGAATTTTTATGCAGCACAGAGTCCTTCAGGCCTATGTTCTGTGTTACTGTGGGGATCCTGGTATGCTGGGGTCACTGCTGGTGGTAACTAAGTGTTTATGTTTTGCGCAACAGTTTTGGCTTCTTGATGCCCTTGTGCAAGGTCTGCTATTGACCTTCTTAAAGATGGTTTTCTTTTCCTACTGTGGTAATTCCTCTTCAAATAACTGCTTGAGATCCTTCCTTCCCGGTACAAATCAAAATCTGCATCACCTTTGCACCACATGCAGCTGTTCCACGAGGGCACACAGTGCAGTGTATGCTCTCATGTAGTGTTTCCTTCAGCAGTGCTCTTATTCAAGTGTTCATTATATCTTGGACCCCTTGGTTTTCTCTTGTTAATAACAGGCTTTTATAATTTGTAGGCATGCTGCTGAGTTGACTCAGTTTGGCCCACAGTAATACCTAAGGATATCCTTGGCCAAATAATACCCAGGTTTGAAAAAGTGCCCATATTCACAGATAAAATTAACAGCTATAAAGGAAAGAAAATCTTGCTTCTCTCTATTTGCAACTCCTGGCTCATGATAAAATAGTTCATGTAACTTTCAAGTTATCTAATTCTTTCTATTATTCCTTTAGAATATGAAAATGAAATATAAGTCTCCTTTCAAAAAGAAGAATGGAAGCATGTGCATAAAGAAAAGGTGAAATGAAACATCTTGGTGACTCTTTTCTATTGAACAGATTTCATA
Organism: Corythornis vintsioides; assembly: GCA_025447755.1. NCBI lineage: Eukaryota > Metazoa > Chordata > Aves > Coraciiformes > Alcedinidae > Corythornis > Corythornis vintsioides. The sequence continues at coordinate 92,773 of JAOEGS010013127.1, read as the reverse complement.
CAATTTGTGATTCATGTCAGTACCTTCAAAATGGCATTATTTCCAGCAAATTTATTGTGTTCTTTTTTCTTCCTACATCTAATGAAATATAGTCTTACTGTAAATTCTATCATCCAGCCTCTCACAAGCAGGCCACAGATGTGCATGTGCACAAGGACCTTGCATGGCTAAATGAATGTCTAAGTCATTCTGCTCTTCCAGCTCTCCCTACAGCCCCAAGCTTCCTCTGACTCTCCTCCCCCAGCCAAGTGACTGATTCATGCCTTTGTTTCCTTGCCATGATCCTGTTGCTCACTGATGTTGCTCCCCTTGTGTGTCCCCCTCCAGCCCTACTGTGGTTTCTGTCCCTGGGCAATGTTCACAGCTGAATGCTGCTTCAGGTTTTTGCACCACTGGCACCTGTGCACCATTTTGCACATTTTTTGGAGCACGGGATGAGTGTTGATGGCAAGGCATGGACAGCAGAAAATCACATCTTTTCACTTGGTGCTGCTGCTGAATTGCTGTATGGCTTTTGACATCTGGACACAGAGCTGGCAAGTAATCTGCCACCCCTTCATTTCTCTTTGTAGAATTATAACAGAGTGGACTGTTGAAGATACAGCCCCAGTGGGATAAGTCTGGTTTCTGGATTTTTAAAAAAATACTTTGGGAAGAAATTATTTTTCTTGTAGTGGGGAGTTGAGGCAGAAAGCTCTATTATTAGGGCAAAACTTTTTCAGTGTAATTCAGCTTTAGATAGCTCAGTGGTAAAGGAAGAAAAGACATCTCAACATAAAAAAGAATTTATTTTACAGTAAGAAAAATCATTCACTGGACCAACCTAACCAGGGACATGGCAGAATCATCCTTGCTGGAGGTTTCCAAGATGTAGTTGGACAGGCTGCTAGGTAATCTCATCTAGGCTGCTTTTCCCATGAGACATTGGACCAGATGATCTTTTGACATCTCTTCCAACCTGGACTGTTTTATGATTTTATGTTTTGTTTAGTGCTTTTTAGGTAATATGAGACTTTCTAAGAGGAAGGAATAAAAGGAAAATGTCAAACAATAATTAATTTATTCCAACTTTCCCTAAGGATTAGGAAAGAAGAGATTATTTGTTTTTCTTTTCTTCAATTCTTAAATGTTATCAGAAGGGGATACATTTCTTAAACTCCATTCAGTTTAATCTTCCTGCAAATATTTAAACTTCCTGCGATTCCCTTCTGAGCCCATCCCCTGGTAAATTCAGCTAGACTTTTCTCAGCTCCATAGGTCAATAATAATGGTGTGCCAGCTGTTCATGAAAGGCTTAAGAGCTGATTTGGAGAAAAACATCACCAAGATGATTTACTTTGTGCCTGTGTAGACATAATGGCTGGAAGTCATTATGCAACATAACTGATTTGTGACAAATAGCAACCAGTGCATTTTGGAAAGGGCCAATATGACATGTCATTGTATGCATGAGCATTGCAACCATGCCATGTGTGGGTGCTACCAATATCTGTACCAGTGGACTGGTACTGCTTCTCTTGCTCCAAATAGCTGTCACTAAATACATAAACAGAAAGAGAGCCAGACAGAACAAGAGTTAGCATATGCTGAGGGTTTTAAACATACAAATTTTAAAAATACACATTATTTTTTCAGAAGTACTAGAAAACAGGAAAAGGAGCTGTCTGTCTTACATTTCTTTTCAAACTTTGCCCTAGGGAGAATGGCAATTTCGGCACTGGAGGCAAAGTCTTCCTTTCAAAAACGATTAATTCTGCAGGTAATTGTTCACTGATGCTCAGAATGCTGATTATAATTTCTAAAAAAGTTGGACTATGCTCAAGCATGTCAACAGAATGACCCAAAAGACCTCTCATGTCCCATCTGTATCAGACTCCCTTGTCATATTGTTTCTAATGGGAAACCACTGGCAAAAATATTTCTTTTGTAGCCTTAATTTAATATAGTTCTCCCTTCCTCCCCAAAAAACACAAACCCCTTCAACAGAACAGAGCAAATGAGCAATGTTTATTCAGAAAGTGGATCTTGGCAAAAAGTCCATATAATTTAATATGACATTCCAGTCTTGAAAAACAGTCTCGATGAAAAGAAAAGCGCCCAACAAAAAACAAACTAAAAACCCAATCTAATTTACATTCTGAAAGTTTTGTGACCATTTGCTGAAATTTTAGGAATAAAGGCTCTCAAGAGGGACAATTCTGTGGGAAAAAAAAAAAAAAAAGGCAGTTTCTGGGTGAATATTGAGAAGTGCTCTGCAATCTGCTCAAACGACCGAGTTTCAGAACTGTCAAATATTTGTATCAAATCAATTATGAACAATGTATAGATCTCAGCTTATTTCCCATGTTATTTCACTTCATTTGAAGCAAGAAATAAGTTTATGAAAGGAATGATCAATCAGTGCATCACTGGGGAAGAGGACGAGCAACAAAACCTCACTCACCGCATTATGCCTTTGGAACAAATTGCACAGACAATCTAGAAGGTTTTATAAAAAGAGAAGCTGATTTCACCCTGGGGGCAACTGAAGCACCTGACACAGTTGTATGAAAAAGGCTTGCACTGGAAGTTGGAAATAGTAAAATATATAAAGTGGTAGGAGGGAGAGGAGGATTTGCTTCTCTGTATTCTATTGTCATCTTTCACATAATTTGAAAATCCATCCCCGGGCAGCAATATAATTTAACCTTAACTGGAAAAACAGTAAGTTCAGGTGCTGGGAAAACAAAACAAAACAAAGCAAAACAAAAGAACCTTGCCTGTAATTCATGCAACCAGGGTTCTTGTACACTTCATAAAAGACAATTGCCCTGTACTCAGAAATGGGAACCTCAGGGGAGGAGACTCTGCCTCTGGGTCCTGAAGTCCCTGTCCTTCACACGATTGGGACTTTCTCTGCAACAGACTTACCTTGCCATTCTTTCCCAGGTCTGAAAAATGGTCTGTCCAAAGGTGATGAACATGCTTCTGATGGCTTGTGGTGGTCAAAGGTGGGCTGGTTTCCTCTCATTACTAGCCTGAAAACACACTATAAAAGTGAGGAGGCTGGAAGGCAGGATCAGTTCCCAAAGGGAGTTATTGTAGGAAATTTGAAATGTATTTAGCTGTTACCTTTGTTCTATGTAGAAGAAGGGTATCTTGTCAGGGAAGGTGCTCAGCTTCCATTGACACAACTCATGTATGGTGCTCCAGAACAGGCAGGACAAAACAAGCCCTGGAAGAGAAATCAGCATTCTGTGGTGGTTTTCAGCCCCCTCAGAGCTGCATCTCCCTGAGACCTGCAAGCAGGACACCAAGCTACCCTGGCTGCATTTAGAGAAGTGTAGCTGTGGGCTACTTTGGCAGTCAATGAAGATAAACATCTCAAGAAGGAGATGAGATCTACCTAGGACCTAACAAAGCCCCTGCTTTGTTCTGGGATTATCCTTTCCTGGGCTCACACTCCCATCTGCCAAGGACTCTGGCAAACTCTTCTGTGCACACATGTGCAGAGAAGGACAAAAAAAGACTCTGTGGCAATTTAACCACAACTTCTATTTCCTCCCCTTTTTCCCTTGCCTATCACTTTCATGACTGGGTAGATCTCTGTCATGCAGATGGCCATTAATATTGGCACTGATTACCAGGAGTAGATAAATCACAGGAAAAAAAAGGGCTGGCAGGGATCCAAGAGGTCACTCACTGTCCCCTTGCCTCTGAGCAGCATCAGCTCTCTTTCATCCATTCCAGCTAACTTGCTCTTAAAAGCCAGTTGTGATGGGTACCAAGCACTATCCCAAGGCTCTTCATTCTTTGCTGTTAGTTAGCACTCTGTAACATAAGCTGCATAAAATTTACATTTTTTAACCTTTTTAAAAACAGATATACAAATGGTTTAAGGGATTTTGCAGATATTTGTGCAGAAAAGGAATACATGGAGCTGACTGAAGGGCAATCCCAAAATGACATTGCAGAACTCTGGCTGTGGGGTGGGGTGAGGATGCTTTACCCGGCCCCCACCCCCACAGTGACAGGCAGCCACTTGCATCTGCATCCAGCTCCCTGAAAACAGCAGATCAATACATCTTTATCAGTTGAGAATCCTGCCTTGTCTCTTTACATTACTTATTTATAAAGGACCATACAACTTAATGAGTTTTGGCTGCCACTGAATTTATCAACTGCCTAATCCAGGGAAAAAAAAAAAACAAAACCATCCATTGGCCACTCTGGTGCTGTTTGTCTGAGGGAGTCTGGGTTGCAAACTGTGCAGAATTTGCACAGGTCACTACCCCACCATGTGATTTCACTCCTAGCACAGGTTTGGTTTGGTTCTGTTGTTTGGTTTTTGTTTGTTTGTTTGTTTGTCTCTTTGTCTTGGGTGGGCTGAACCAAACTCTGGAGAATGAATAACTCCCTAGGATTGTGATTGTGGGGAGGGAGAGGTAACCCCAGACCATAATAGGTAACCACCACTTGGCTATAAGCCAAGTGATCATTCCTGGATCTAGAGGTCAGGCTAAGGAAAGAAGCTGTCACTGCCACGGACACTTTCTTCCTTGGACATCATCGGGGGTCATACTCCATCTTCACATTGGGGAATTATTTACCACTGGAGATGTTAAGTAAGTGTAGGCAGGATTTGCTGAAGGAATCATAGAATGGTTTGGGTTGTTAGGAACCTTAAAAATCATTGAGTTTCAACCTCCCTGCTATGGACAGGGACACCTTCCATTAGATTAGGCTGCTCAGAGCCCCATCCAACATGCCTCTGAACAGTCACAGGCAGGAGACATCAACAGCTTCTTTGGGCAACCTGTTCAAGTGTCTCACCACCCTCCCAGTAAAGAATTTCTTCCTTTTATCAGAGAAACAGACTGAGATAAGAGGGAGTGGAGAGTTCTTTGTGGAGATAGCAGACTGATCAGCTTCTGCTGCTGTCCTCTGCTGGATAAGCAGCCCTTCAGCTTAATGAAGGGGAAGAGCACTCTTTATAGTTAGAATAGGCTGTGCCCCAGATCTCTGGTGTGAAGAGGGGACTGCAGACCCAGACTGCTGCTTGCCATGACCTGGGACTGCTGATGGAGCAGGGTCCTTCAGGCTGTGTCTGCTGTCTGACTCTGCATCCTGCAGCACTAGTCAGATGGAAATGAAAAGTAAATAAATGTTGCTGTTGTATTGAGGGGTTCCCTGTTTCAATGAGAAGAACCATACCCCAGGGAATAGGGAAGAGATTTATGCCTTGGCAAAGCAAGCAGGAAGGAAATAATTCTGCTTGGCACAGATCACTTCTTCCATCTATTACTACTGCTGCAAGACACCTGGAAATATCGCTTCACCAAGAAGAAATTCATGTGTCCCTGAATGAAGCAAAGCTTCTTTCTCTCTGCTACCAGGGCTGTTTTAGCAGCAGGCAGAATTGTTTTCTTTGCAGCAATTATTTTCTCAGGTTATTTTCCTCCACATCCCCAAGGCCACACTAATGTTTCTTTTTATGCTCAGCTAAGCAGCTGTTTGATTCCTCCTGGAGCTTTTCCTATACTGTCACCAGCAGGGTGTACAGCAGCACCCAATATCACACATAAAGTCAGTTGGCTATAGGAGACACTACATCCTACATCCAGAAAATTTCCTTTCTCAGCTATTCTGCCTGAGATCCCATCACTCTGACAGCAAGATGACGGCGCCTGGTCTCTAGGAGCTCTGAAAGAGAGATGGAGATCCTTGATCTAGCATCTATTCTTCAGTGCTCTTGCACTTCTGTCTGTGTTCTGGGCAGCCCAAGACATGTAAGTCCATTATCCTGTGGCTTCCAGTGATTGATGGGATGGTTTAGGGAGCACTCATTTCAGTGCTACTGCATGTTCATATGTTAGAAAACCAATTATAGTGTTTGTAGACATACCCAGTATTTATGCACACACCATCATGTTTATGGAGCCATGTACAGTTATGAAAGCAGGTGGTTTGTTAAAAAAAAAAAAAAAAACCAGCTTCATTCAGGCAATCAAGGAAAAGTGACTTGAGAGTACTTCAGAAATACAGTTTTTAAAGCTATGTTCTTCATAGGACAAAGCAGAAGCACTCTGACTTTCGCCAGGATTCCTGCTTCTAAATTATTTAGGTGTCATTGACTATCTTGCCACTAATCCTAATGAGGGCCAAGTCAGGCTCTTTAATAAACATAATGCTGCAGTCCACATCATTTGTGTCTCTGGTAGAAATTGTGCCACACAGTTGATGGAAGCTGATTAAATCTATATAATGCCTCTACACAGAAGTAACCGCCCTGAATGTTCCCATTTTTCCTTCTGTCAAAAGATAAAAGGCCCATCAATGAAGGATGAAAATTGTGTGGCTAGCCACACACAGGCAATTATTGCAGCAAATACTACAGCATTCAGTTTTACTTTGTACCAGTGTGGTTTAGGGGGCAATATTTGTCAACATATGCTCTGGAGCAGCAGGTCTGGCATCTCAATAAACAACCCTTAATGTACAGTATTGTCCCTTAAGGTCCAGTGAACACCTGTATTATTCATAGTAAACCTGCAATGTTCACATCTTGGGGAGAAATTGAACTGGAAAGTAGGAAAAGCAAATTTTTGGTTCAAGCACAAGGGGAAATTACATGTGCTCTGAACAGTGGAGCACACACATTTTTCTGGTAATATTTCTGACCCTTAGGTCTGAGCAGAGAGCTTCCCATAGAAAAGTAGTATGTATTCCACCAACCTCTACTGCAAAATATTGTCTCTTCAACATAGGTGCTATTGTGCCTGCTAAAACTGCTCAGTGGTGTTGGCTGTATTATCACATACCTCTTCTACTATTTCTGAATGAATTGCTGAGGCCCTCTCCCTTACTTGTGCAAAATCAATAAAAAAAGGCATCACAGGAATCTGCAGTTCTCTCCTGAATGATCCCATGGTTCTTGAAAGAGGTCAAACCCAAATCAGTATGCTATGTGTATGGAGAATGGAGCTGATAACAGCTTATTTTCTGTCAGCACTTCCAGAGTACAGCATCCCACACTGAATTCCAGCCGGAGCAAAATAGGAAGCTTTCCTGAGAGCAGATTTTGCTGTCAGAAATTGCCTTTTTCTTAAAAAGACAAGAAAATAATGTTTTTTTTAAGAATATGGTAGTTTTGATTATGTTTTTAATGGGTGGGGGGGAAGTTACACTGAGTAAGTTTGAATTTGCTGTTTTTCTGTAAACAATGCAACGTGCACAAATGTGCACATTCTGTCCTTCTCCACAGATGTTAAAATAAAACAATGCTGTAATTTGTGGAATATTGAGCAGGAGTAAAATGCACCATCATGAAAATGAAGTTTTTCCTCCTCTGACCAAATCAAATGACATTTAAGAATTAGCTTAAACAAGAAATTTGTTCAGAACTTTCTGTGTCATGAAAGTTACATGTAGAATTTCACTTCAAAATGAAATGAAAACAAATTTCTAAAGACTTGGGTTTTCTTCCCTGAAGATCACTCCCAGTTTCAAACTGGCAACATCCTTTGGGGCAGGTTGAGGATTGCTGTGTTCTGCAAGCATTGTACTCTACTCTTGTATCTCAAATCACCCTACAAGGCTGCTCAACTTGAGTAAGGCTTTTTTGCCTTTGGCAGCAGACATGATTGCTGGAATATTGTCCAACATCCATACTAAATGAAGTATGTTCTTAGAGTGGTGAGCACAGATTAAATGCAGCCCAAGACCCTGAGATAAGGTATCTTACTTCTAATGGACAGCTGTTGGAGCCTGGAAATAAAGTTCTTGCCAGTTACTCCCAGGCGCTATCTGTTGGTCACAGTTCTCTCAAAATATTTTTTTTTTTTTTCTTTTTTAATTTATTTTTCCTGGAATTTGTTCCTTTAGGAGCAATACTAAATTAAAGTTCTCTAATTCAACCCTGCAAGGCAGAAGCAACTCTGCCAGCAGTGAAATGGGTGAATCTAAAGTAATGTGAGAGGTGGGAGACACAAACAGAAGGAGAGCTTTGACTGGGAGTTTAAGTATGTGTCTGTGCAGCAAAGAAAGCTGAGCAGAGGAGAGGGGAGATCAGCAAATGAACTCCAGTATCAGGACGTCTGAAAAGCAGGGGAATCTGTTCAAATTAATTAGTTCTTACTCATTTGCAGTGGGAGGGATAATACATCAGGTATATATGTCTTTTTGGGGAGTTGTCATGGTTTGTTTCAGACAACATTTTGCTTCAGAGCACACTCTCTGCTGTGAGGGAAATGCCTGAGTGTTCCCAGGTACAATGTGACTGCATAGGTGGGCAGAAGTACTGAAGGAGCTTGGCTCCAAATGTGAAATGCTGATGTTTCTGTGCACCATGCCTGGTTATGCTGTGGGATCTCTTGCTGCTTGTCATGGTAGCCAGTAAATGTGTGCTTGGGTTTGTCTTCTAGCTGAAGATGTCCTTGCTCACTGCATGTGGTTTGGAGTAGATGACCTTTATAGGTCCTTTTCCAACCCAAAATATTCTATGATTCTATTTCTAGTCTCACTCCCCTTTTCCAAGGGCAAGACCTATGCAAATTCTTTGACAAAGGCTGATCCCTCATACTAGCTACTGCCAAAAAGAGGACACCCTGGGCATCAATTGCCTCATCTCCATCAGTTCTGTGTTTTGTTTCTAACAGACATCAGAAAGGCTGTTTGAGACAAGCCACCATGAAGGATTAACAGCTTTGGTTTGGAAGCTCCTTCCCACAGTTGCTTCCATAACAGCTCTAGTGTGTGCAGTTTCTCTCTTCCCCTGTCACATGTTACATCTTTTCCTTCAGATAACATTAGCAGGATTGCTCTGCTTTACCCAAACACCTTGAAATTCCCTATGATTTTCTGGAAAATCAACAGAAATTAGATGGAGAGTTACAGGGCTGAGACACACAGTTCTGCTTGTGCAATTGTACACAAACATCACTGTGAGTTGACTCCTCATATCAAAGGAAACTAAGCTAAAAATCTACTCAACAAAACACCAGATCTGAGTTCAGTCCTTGCGGAACAGAGGCATACAATGCTGATCACGGTTTCATTAAGATCATCCATATCTAGCTGATGTTCAGGTCTGTAAATTGATACCTTAGAAAAGGAACAAGCAACCTCCTGCTGACTGAAGTGATGCAGGGTCATCTTCAGCAAGAAGCAATCCAAACAGAAACTATGTAATTGGAAGAATGCTATCATCCTCTACCACTGGGAGCCAAAGCAGGTGCAGGATAGCTTCTCCATTACACATCATGCCTATATATAGGAAAAAAAAAAAAAAAAAGGAAAAAAAAAGTCAATATAATAACTTTACTCTTCATGGTTCTCTGATCCCATTCCACTCTGATGATGGACAGAAGCATCAGCAGAAAAGTGACTGGAATTTTAAGTGGCAACAGGAGAATTAAGCCAGCTGTCTTCAGATACCTCTTCTCACACATTTTTTTTTTCTTCTCCCCCAGTTTTAGAAGTACCCTTCCTAAAAGGGTTTTTCTCAGGGGCTGGAGAGACCTTCAGGCTGGGGTGTAGCCTGCTGACATAGCTACAAAGGAACTCTTCCAGTGCAGTAATCCCCTTGAAAGACAGCCTAGCACGGTGAAAAACTAACAGGACTTTCCAGGTGGGCAGCAGGATAGAGTTTAAGTTCAATGTGCTCAAAAATACATGTTATACAGCACCCCAAAGCACAGTGTTAATATGCCTAATCTCTATTCCCAGCATGCTTGTTAGATCATCCCTTGGTGACATACATAAATAAGACATACTGCTTCCAACCCAAGCTGATTAGGGCAGAGAGCCTGCAATTTTGTTGACACATAGAATGTTTTGAGTTGGAAGGGACCTTTAAAGATCATCAATTCCAAACCCCATGGAGTAAGCAAGGACATCTTCAATTAGAGCAAGTTGCAAGTTGCTGAATAACCCCAAATCTCTCAGCCTTTCTTCACAGTAGAGCTGTTCCAGCCCTCTGATCATTTTTGTGGCCCTCCTCTGGATCTGATCCAATAGTTTCATGTCTTTCCTGTGCTTAGGACTCCAGAGCTGGATGCAGTACTCCAGGTGGGGTCTGACCAGAGCAGAGTAAAGCACCAGAATCACCTCTCTTGACTTGCTGGACATGCTGCTTTTGATGCAGCCCAATTATAGTTGGCCTTTGTGGCATTTGACCACACATTGTTGGCTCATGTCCAACATTTCATCTTCCAGTATTCTCAAGATCTTTTTCACAGGGCTGCTCTGAATGCCATCATCCTACTATCTCACAGGTTGCATTGATACCTAGGGTCTCCCTGACCCAAGTGCATGACTTTTCACTTGGCCTTGTTGAACTTTCTGAGATTCACACAGGTGAATGTTTCAAGTTTGTCCAGGTTCCCCTGAATGTCATGCTGTCCCTAAGGTCTGTCAACTGCACCACTCAGCTTGGTGTCATTTGCAAATGATGGGAGATAGCACACTCTCTGTTCATATGAGGCTATTTGCTTGAAGAAATATTATTTCCTAATGCTCCAGCACACCTGATGTGTCGTGAGAGCTGTCATCAGTCAAGCAATTCCTGCTCTTTCAGACTGCAGCATTTGAATAGCAGCCCAGCAATACTGATGTGAGAAGCCTCATTGCTAGACTTTTGGTCTGTACAGGGGGGAATAGTAATGCTTGGTGTCTGAAGATTTATTCCTGTCTCTTGAACTGGTGATGGTGTTCCTTGATGTTGACATTTTTCTTCTAGCTTCCTCCACTGGATCTATCTAGGCCAGCATTCCTCCCTGATCCATGAAAGGAAATATGCTGTGTGGCAGCATAGTTCATCTGCCCAAATTTAGCTCCTCGTGGGTGAAATTAATGGTGCTGTAGGATTGGCTGCACTGCAGAGCAGTCTCATTCTAGGCCTAACTATCAGTAGTAATAGTGGTTGATCCCCAGGAGTTCTCTTGGAGTTAAGGACACCAGATAGCATTGAGGAGAACTGCAGAGAGGAACAAGAGTGGATTAAGTCTTGGGATGTCAACAACACTGAGTGATTACAGAAGCATGAGTTAAATGATTGGGTCAGAGTGTCAGCACGAGGTCTTCAGTGCAACTGATTTGCACAGAAAAATTACACACTGAACTGCAGGGACTATACTGGTTAGTTGTCCACCAATGATAAAAAGTGACTGTCTCAGATGGAGGACAAGGTCCTCCAGATGCTCAAAATCAAGGCAGATTTTGAGAGAGAGATAGATAGTCTTTCTGGTCTTTGGTGCTCAGTTGGAGCTTGCTCCAGGTAAGGTGCCATGCCCTCTGTTGGGAGCAGACTCTGCAGTGTTGGAAAGGATGATCGGGGAAGAGCCATGGAGCAGCATTACTTGAGGACTGGTGGGAATGGTGCACAGTGAGGTGGCTTGATTACAGTGTGCAATTACCTCCAGGAGAGACAATGTCATCCACAAAGAGACTGTTAAATGCAGCAGAAGAATACATGATATTTTTTTTCTTGATCTTTTTCCATCTGTTAAAGTTAATTTCATATATTCACTGATTTTACAACACCTATAAGCAGTCTGTTCAAATGACTTGGCCCTGCAGCACAGCACTCAGCAGGTACCAGCTGGAAAGTAAGATACTGCTGATGGACAGGAAAGAGAACTTCAGCATGAAATCTGTTTCCATTGTCCCTCAGCTAGAGAAGCACGACTCTGTGCAGGGAGTGAATCAGTCCTGGGATGAACCTTGTGAATGAATTGCAGCCAGCTTTGCATCTCCATTTTACTGACTGCAACAAGCTGTAAGAACTAGGGCTGGAGGCCAGCCAGCTCCTACTCTTTTCTTCTTTGGTTAGGGTTTGGTATATGATACATGTGGGTTATTCTAATCTAAGGGATCTTAGGGCTGGACTGAGGAGTCTGACACTTACCTACCACCTAGTGATAGACAAAGGTGGGAAAAGACAGGCCACTTGCTTCATCCAATACGTTCATGAACTAATGTTCTGGGTCAGATGTTTGTGTTTGCTTGACTCCCATCAGTCCCAGATGGACTCAAGAAGAGCAGAAGTGAACTAGAGTACAAAACATGCCTAAAACTCCTGTGGAAAAGGTATCAGGTTTAATTGATTATGTGTTCTCTGTGTGATTATTTGCCCCACTCAAACTGGTAGTGGAGCAATGTTTGTAGTATAAGTCTATTGATGACACTGTTCTCCTGATGAGATTAAAATTCAGTGACTAGATCTTCCTGGTTTCCCCCATAAAGGTTCTGTCTTGTCCCCATTCCTCCCAGTCCCTCATTTTCAAATTTAGCAACATCACTTGAATTATTGAAAAACGAATTATTTCATGTCTCCCACTTCTCTGACAGGAGCATGATGGCTATTGACAATGGGCCATCAATCATGTTTTAAAGAGAGCTGCTGGTATTAGGCAGGAGAAAGAATGATTTGAGGATTTCCAGCAAAAGCTGAAAATAGCACTAGTGAAAGGCCAAGTGAAATATTTTACTAAAGAAAGTCTCAAGTTGTAACCAGAAACTTTGTGCTTTCAGAATGCCTTATCCTGGCATTGTTCTGATTGTCCCCAGCTAAAAGATTATATAACTTGCACTCACAATGCAATTTAATTGGTGTCCAGATGGTTTTGTGAACAGTGTTGTAGAGGCTGCATTTGAATAAGCATTTTCTTCTTGCCTCAAAGTGCTTTAGATAAAGCACAAATGCAATGCATAGAAATTACATTGGCTTCTGATCACCCTATGCTATCTAAACCCACAAATTAAGTGTTCAATGGAGGTCAGAAGCAATTAAGGGAACAAAACACTGCCATGGTTTCCCCTGAGATATAGTAATTTTTAGGTGTTTAAAAGTTATCTAATAATCCCCTGTTTTAGTTTTAGCGCTGATTTTCATCAAGAAAAATAGCCAGCATGGGGAGAAAAGACATAATTTGCCCCTTGATTAAAAATGGAAAACAAATGTTTAGGAAACCGACAGAGGGTTTGGCCTTTAAGAGTTAATGTATTGAAATACATTGCAGATTTTTTTTGCATTTTCCTCCTTTTTGCTGTCTTGGGAGGTGAAAGCATCTGAAGGATACTTTGCCAAGGCACTGAACTTCTGTTAAATCTTGTACTATGGAGACTGTAAAGATTTTCATGGGTTTCTCCTTTGCTTGCAATTAATTGTGACATATGTTCAAAATGGGTGCCTTCTTGGTAATCCTAGGAGATTTGGGTAGGTAATTTAGGTACCTAAGCATGAATACATCATGGCCTGTAGCTTCTGCTACCTCCAGTATAAAATGTTCTTCACTAAGCATGGGGTGTCTCTGAAAGTTGAGTTGGCAGGCTAGGTGGTGAGTAGGGTAAGTGTCCTGAGAGCCCAGTGTGTGTGCACATCGTTTGCAGTGAGATGACTGGTGGAGCTGGTTACTGGAAAAGACATGGGGTGTTCCAGACACCTGCAGGACATACCATAGGGTCACAGCTGTGGGGGATCTTGGATCCCAGTGGAAATGTCTTCATTTACACAGTTTTCTTGGAATTCTATGTTGCATTTTACTTTTAAATATTGTATTATTCCAAAACTTTGTGTTTTCAAGCATAAACTAATCACTTAAGAAATAATATGTCTTCAAAGGCAATCTACTGGGGTAATTTATTTATTTATTATAATTTTGCTGTTAATAACTGAGTATGGGTGTGGGGTGAGAGAACTTTAGATAAACCTGATTCCTCCCAATGCATTTAGCAATCTGAAAAGTACCCACATGCAAATAAAATTATTTTGGGGATAGTAAAACATTTCATCCAGACCAGAAGAGAATATTTTGTGCCATAAGCACAGTACATTGAAGTAAAAACTAGAAGAGAATCAAAGGAGCTTTGAAGAAGTTCAAGGGAAACTGCTTCGAAGTTTACACTAAAAAACCACCTATTTTTTTCAGGATTTTATTTTCTATCATAAAAGTTTTGTGTTTGAAATGCTGCTGTAAGTGGTGACACCACTGGCTGCAAGACTGAGCTGGGCATCAGGGGTCTGATTTGGGGTCCTCCAAAGGACAGTTCAGTCTGCAGTGACTGGCAGTGTTTTTGCCTGGGTCAGTGAGAGCAGACTGAGACATCACTGGCCTGCTTGTGGTTGATCCTTTTACAGAAGTCTGGAGCTGCACTGCTAGATTTTGGCATTGCTCTTGAGAGTCTGTCAGCCCTAGGAAGCTGCTCTTGGCTTGAAGGAACTGTCTGATGGCTACAAAGTCTGATGGCCGGGTACAACATCTGTTACAGGAGCCATTTGTATAAATCTCCCAAAGTCTCCCCTGGCTTTAAGAAAAACCATACAACTTCTTCTGATACATAGCTGTGTCATTAGGGAGATATGCCAAAACATGCAGATGGCTCTCATGTCAAAATCTCTCTGGAAGTGCATCTGTGTCTTACAAATTTTGTCCAGACAGCCTTATTTTGTTCCTTTCAATTCTGCACTGCCAAGACCTTCTGGCAAGAAAGCGCTTCTTGTTTTTGTAGTTGAAAAGCAGCAGAGAACTACATAAGAAGTAGAGCAACATAAAAAAACCCAAACCTGGTAAATGCCAAAAAGAGATATTGAGTATCAGAACTGGTGCCAAACAAAATTATATAAGACAATATTTACCTATCTCCCAGGATTTGTTACAGAGAATGCTGGGGAGGAAAGTCCTGTAGCACACCGAAGGGCTCCTAGAGGAAAAGAACTATAAAATGTACATCAGGTCTTCAAGGAATAAAAGATGGACTGATGTTGCAATCAGGCAAGTATCTTTCTTCATTAGTGTTCCTGATAAACTGGAGGTTTGGGAGGTTAATTTTCTAATGGAGATAATTAAATGACAAATTGCTGTGAGTTAAGAGGTTTAGAAATGAAGCTTAGAAATGCAGTTTTGATGAGGAAGGTAGAAAGCCTGTTGGATATGCTTTGGATTCAGTTGGGAATGTTCACTCCTGCTCTGTAGGTTATCTACTGGAGGCAGTGGTATTCTGCCTTGAGCACTGTGTTGTTGAAGTGACATGGAGCCAGATCACAGGATCTGCAGGAGTGTGCCTTGTTGTGTCAGAACCACTGAGATACTTGATTTTGTGTCTTCTCTACAAGCTCCACTGTGACTCTAACAGTACTGTTCTCACCTGTTGTTTTTTTTCCATCAGCCATCATTTCCCTGCCAGCAGTAGATGGATGCACAGAGTCTTGGCTGGGACACTTTGCAGGGCTCTGCCCAATGGCTTGTTAAATTGAATTCAGCCCTTTAATGATTAATTCCAATTCCCCCAGTGTGCTGAGGTTCTGAAAAGCACCCGTGTGTGATACCCTGTGATATCCGAGCACTGGCTCAGCTGACCCTGCGGGAGCCTTGAGATGAGAGGTGGGGATCTGTGTTACTAAAGGGACTGTTGGAAGGTGGAGTGTGGGTTGGTTTGTCCTTGACATCCTTCCCAGAGAGTGTTCTGAGCATATGTTCCTAAGCATAACCCTGTTGCTACTGCTTCCCCTGTCCCTCTGCTGGTGACACGTGGGTGAAGAAGTTCTGCCCACTGAAGTTTCTATGAGGGCTTCAGTAGCCTCTCAGGTCTCATGGTTTCATTTCATCCTCTGACACATGTTGTGCAACATATTACTTTTTAACCTTCCTGAGAGGAATATGAATCATCAGTTATTACCTTCAGCTCAAGTTTGCCCAATCTAATGTTTAGAAGGTCAAATTCTTTGTCCCTTCTCAGATCTGACTTCACACATGGTTTGAACAAAAGCATATAACCTAGTAACTCTTATGCAGAGGTAAACATCTGCCTTTGGCTGCAATTGAGACATTAATAATGAAAAAGAAAGAACTAAACATTAGAAGCTTTTATTTCAGAGACAGACATGATTTGGAGTAAGTTTTCAACAGGGTGGATCTGGGGGATAAGCTCTGGCTCCTGTTCTGTCCCACAGAGCTTGGGAACAATGAGCAGAGAGCAAAATCAGATGGTGGCAAATATCAAATTAAGTAATCCCTTTTTTACCTTCTTAAAAAGCCAATTTGTTGCTACAGGATTGAAATGAAACCACATACTTTTCTAGCTCCTACTATGTTTTTGACAGATTTAAAAGTCAAAGCTAGGCAGATGGGGAGCCTGGGTAAGAGCTGGACTCAGGCCTGGAAGAAACTTTATCTGAAGACAGATTGTCAGACAGCTGCTTCCTAGAGGTTGTTACTGCTGTTGGCTTTCTTCTTCTGCAAAGCACTGACGATACCCACTGTTTGAACTTCTCTTGCCAAAACACACACACAAACACACATTTGTGAAAGCACCACGTCTCCCTGCCATTAGCTCATTCTCCGTACCTTCAGTGCAGGGCTATTCCCAAAGCATCAGATAATTACTCTTCCTTCTTCCCAGATTATGGCTGGCAGCTGCCTTTGGACAAAGCTCATTGAAACAGAGCCAGGGTGAATTGAAGTCAATCAGCACGCAGGGGAAAAGACCTGCTTCCCTAACCCAGGCGGGATGACTCCAGCAGAGACATTTATCTCAGTTTCCCGTCTCTCCAGGGAAAGGATGAGTGACAGATGCTGGAAAGAGCTTGTACATTGAATATTGAAGATGTACTTTCTTTTACCATAGCACTGCCAAGCTTGTGAGTTCAAGGAGACAATGCCCCAGATTTGTAAGATGGGCACAAAGCTCATTCTCTTGTAAAAAACAATAAATCAGGGGTTCTTCTTATTTGAAATACTGAAACTGCAGTATTACCAGCTCTGCCCGCAGCACAGATTTTTCACAGATCAGTTGGTAGATCAGGACACTGATGCAGAGCAAATCAATCCACAGTAAGGACTGTGAATGTATGCAGATGATTTATGCTTACTGTGGTGTGGTCTATGAGTACTGTCTTGTTAGAGAGCAAATGCTCTCTAACAGTGAAAGCCTTCCACAGGAACCATGGTAAAGCTATTACTACACACCATCATAATGTCTTGTCCAGCAAGGGATGAGTTAAAGAAGGATTTCCAAACACTAGTCCCTGAAACACATTCCTCCTCTTGCCAGTCTATGGCTGAAGATCAAAGCACAGTGATAACCTGTCATGAGAGGACAGGAGTGGAGGAAGTTCTGAGCCAGTGAAACAAAGAGGGGCAGCAGAGACTGGGGCAGGCAGCAGACAAATGAGATTTGGCAGAGTCTTGCTCAGACTCGAGAAGCTTCAGCTGTGAGTGGGGATGTAGCCAGGACACCATCTGTATGGTGTGCCCCTGCTGCATGGACACCCACATCGGCATGGTGGTTGTTGAGCCAAGAAGGTTTGCAGTGTCGTGTTTGAGCAAGGGAAAAAACCATACCAGCTGTCTCACCCTGAGCTGCATCTGCCCTTTGGCCTCAGCCCGTCAGACCTCCAACAGGCTGAGCAGATGTCCTGCAGGGATGGTCTGTATCACCAGTAAGTCTGCTGCTAAATATCATTTGCATGTATTTCTGAGATCAAACCTGTTGATGGAGAAAGATATGGGCTGCACTGGGTTGATAATGTAGGTGTAACTAGGCTGTGTTTTTACAATATTTTTACATTTGTGGGTTCTGTAATCCCTCTGTCAGATGGCCCTTCAGATGACAATGAAGCAGCAAGGATCTCTCTCCTTGTTGTCACAGTAAGGTGTCCTGCACACAGATTTTTTTATTTTTTTTTTTTTTTTGGTACTGTTAATATAGGAGGCATCCATGCCACTTTTGGGCATCATATCTATGTCCATCTATACCTGTACACTGGTGGGAGGTGTTTACCAGTGTCTTGCTCACTTCTTCCACAAGCCCTGAAACTCACTGAAATAAGCTGATGAATAAGAGTCTAGCAATGCACAAGATGCACAAGGTGCCCTGTCACACATGCACATGTGCTGTGAAGACAGGTGGAAGAGCCAAACAGTTCTGGGGGATGAAGAAATTCCTGTGATTAATGCTGATACCACCAGTTCAGCAATGCTTTCTGCTTTGCATGGCACAAGCCACCAGTGGTCTTGTAAATGAAACCCTAAAGTTTGCTTTATGGTCAGAGTGGTAATGAAATTAAATGCTTCTTAAGAGAAGCTTGATGGCCAAAATCACCAGTACCTGAGATCTAGATCTCAGCGAGGTCTCGGGATGGGGGAATGTGGTGCAGAGGAACAACTACTGCCAAGACAGTACAAAGAATGTCTATGGGAGGCAATTACATTGCAGGTTTTGTGGGGAGGAAAGGGACTGCCTGCACATGTAAGCAAACCTCAGAAAATAGGCAGACATCCAGGTAGTTGTGTTCCTCTAAATGCAGAAGCTGCCAGCCCTGGTGGACCAACAAACATCAAACCTCTAAGAACAAGATGAAAAGGCAAGCAAGTCTCATGGCAAGAAAGGTTTCCTTTGTGGCTCCTTTTGTAGGCACCCTTTGCAAAAAAAAAAAAAAAAAAAAAAAAAAAAAAAAAAAAAAAAACCCTCCGGAAATCTTGTTTATTCTTTAATTGCTTAAAGTGAAACATTTTTTTTCCTTTCAAATTTTTAGACAAAAACTGGAAAGAAGGAAAAAAAAATCAAATGAAAAAAAAGTTTTCCTTTGTGGCTCTTTTTGTACGCCCCTTTGAAAAAAAAAAAAAAAAAAAAAAAAAAGCAAACAAAAAAACTCCTCTGAAATGCTGATGTATCTGTGATTGCCTAAAGTGAAGCTATTTCTTTGCCTTGCAATTGTTAGACAGTAACTGGAAATGAGGAAGAAAATACTCTCTTAAAAACAAATCAAATTGTGGTTTTGCAGCTATGAAAGCAAGTAATTTTCTTTAGAAGCTTATGTTTTCTTGAATGGCAAGTTAAATTTTTGCACAGCCTGGCAAACACAACTTTCTCCAAGCTCAGCCTCTCACTTTCAAACTCTCTGCTTCTCCCCAGATTGAAAAGTTGCTGTTGCAAAGCTTCCCCTGTTTCTGTATGCTGTGCACTGTGGGCTCTGGCTTTGTGTCAAAGTCCAGCCTGATGCCATAAACATACAGAGGTGAAAAACCCACTTCTAGACCCTCCTCTTTCCCTAGTTATTAGACAGCACAGTAGATGTTTCATTAACAAAGCCATCCAGATATTTGGCTTTGTGGGGCATGTTGATTAATTGGATTTCCATTTAACTTCACTTGCAGGATTGCTTGCATGGCCACTCTGGTTGTGGGTAGAGTGATATGCATACACAGCTGAAATTTCTCCCTGACCTCTTCAACCCATGCTGCAGAGGGAAAGAAGGGAAGTGTACTTGTTGCCATAGTAATAAGACACCCTGCAAAAAATAAGCATTTCTTATGCCAAGTGAAAAACATTTCACTCACCAGATTCTCTGAGCAAGGTGAGCATTACAGGGAAGTGTTTAAAATCATTCTCGCCTGTGCCCTCCCAGGGCTCATCATCTGGAGTGATGGGAACACTTCAGGCTCAATTCAGGAAAGGAAATGGTTGAAAAAGCACAGACTTCATTGAAACACCTGCCTAAATGCCTTGCAAATTTGGACCTTTGTAACAATTTCTTCTCACTTGGGTCCCAACAAAAATTCAGGAGTGGGGAACTCCAAGTTTTTTTTTTGTTCATTTGTTTTTTCCCTTTGGGAAGGGAAGGAATAAAAACTTGGAAATAGACCAAGGCAGTCTCTCTACTGGTGTCTCTTTGAGATGCTCCAGGAGAAAATAGTTCTCTGACACCAATTAACTTTAGCAGAGGATTTGCTGATTTTAAACGGAACACCAAATCTCATTGCGATAGAAATAACTCTTTTATGCCTGCCTCAATTCTCAACACTTTATCAATTTCTGGTACTGGACTCCTGCCAGGTCTTAGAAATAATGAAATGATTATTCTTAGCTTGAAGCTAGGAATACTTTCAACTGGAAAAAAACCCAACAAGATGTATCCTGCATTTGTTACATTTTTACCCCTGTGTTCATTATTCCTTCCTCATCTAGCCTGGCAAATATGTTTACAATTGTACGGTTCATTGAAATTTTTTTTCGTCTTGTATTTCTTTTACTTCTGTCCTACAGGGCTGAAAATTGGACAATGATGAAAGCAAAAATTACTCGAAGGCAAACCAAAGAGAAGTGGAGGAAAAAGACAAGCGTGATGGAGGAGAGACCCACTGGAGAAGAGAATGCTGGGGAGAAGGTAAAGAAGCTGCTGATTTATGACCACCTGGTGAGCAGACAGATGGAAGATGTCTTGGGAAGCTTTTGGAAGAGTGTCCTATGGATTATGAATGAAGTAGAGGGAGAAAGGGGAACTAGGCAGAAAGCTAGGTAACAGAAGCCAGAGGAGCTTTTTTGGAGTAAAGCTCCATCACAGTTTTGCATCAGGAATGTTTTTCCTCTGGGATGAAAAGTAAATTCATCAATGCCACCATACTTGGTAAATTCCTCTTGGTTCTGCCAAATTAACCATATCAGAAGCAAAACAAGTAAGATAAGAAAATTTCCCTCTTGGTATTTCAAAATCAAACATTCTTTATGAACATCTTTCCTTGAATGCTCCCTTCCCTTGTTTTTAAAAAAAATGATAAAAATGTTTGTACAAAGCAAAACATCTGTTCCCCATTGTTTCAGTGTCTCACTGAATTTATAGGAACATTTAGATATTTGTTGGAAGTATTAAGACTGTTGTGGTTAAGGAGGAGTCTGAATACTCTTAATTTTGTGTGTAGGCACTTCCAGCCATGCAAGTGTAAATGTTGAGGTCCTTGGTTAAAGCCTTTACTTTGGAATTCTCTCTCTAATCTGAGGCTGTGTCTAAAAGCAAAATGTCTGGAATGGGGTTCTGGGGGCTGGTAGAGTCCTGGATAACATGCAGTACACATGGATTCTAAATGGTGTTGGCTGAATGCAGGGAAGGAAAATGCCCTGAAGGTGGTTAAGCACAAAGATGACACTTCTGCCTCTGGAGGCTAAGAGAGGTTTGTGGAAGTATTGGTGCATGCTTGCCCTGTTTTCATACTTTTCCTGAGTCATCTGTATTCCCAGTGCCAGAGAGGATACTGGATCAGGTGCACTTTTGGGCTGATTGTGAGGTCACTCTTTCCATTCTTGTTTTAAGCTTTTGTGAAGACAGAGAAAACAGGTTCCCCCTAGCTTTTAATGTCTGGGGAGAAGGTCGGGAATAACAAATGATCAAGGCAGGGCTTCTACTTGTATTTTTCCATGCATACACAGTGTCTTGCCTTCAGCATCTTTCCAGTGACAGCACTAAACCAATTTATGGGGTGAGTGAGACTGGTGAGAATACAGGAATGGTGCAATTACAGTTAATTAAACATGTTGAAGTAATGAGTCTGTATTTCCAACACCCACATAAGCACACCAAGGATGAAAAGAAGGAGAAATCCTGTAGATCTTCTGTGTTATATGAAGTTTGGAGAGACACCATTAAGACACACCAACTACTGAGCCTTTTGAGGCAGAATAGATTTAGTATGTAACACAGAAGCAAGTGAAGCACAGAAGAAGCTGGTCTGCTCCCTCTGCTCAAAGCAAGGCCAGGAAGAGCAGGTTGTTCATGTTTATAACTGGTCAAGTTTTGAATATTTCCATGGGTGGAGTTTTCTCATGTCTCTGAACATCTGATTTCATGTTTAATGAAAAATAAAAATTTTAGGGCTGGGCCTTCAGGGGCTTGTAAATCTTAGCTAGGACTCTCCTGAGCTGTTCCCTCTCTCCACTTGCTTTGCTCCCATGGAGGCTGTGACAAGACAACTGTGTAAGATATTAGTATGAAGGGGGAGACTTTTTTTCTCCACCTTTTTAAGTGAGCAGCTCCATAGTGAAATTCAAATGAAGGCACTAAAAAGTGTAATTTTTTAAAATTAATATTTTTATTTCTCTGGAATTGCTGTTTTTCTTGGGAAGCCTTTGTGTGAGTTGACATTTGCTGATCTTTCTAGAGGATAATTTAATAATGTTTCAAAATAAACAGACAAACCATAAAGATTGATAAGAAAGAAGGAGGACTTCTAAACAGTCCATTGTTTTGCCCTTTTGAATCTATTTAGGATAAATTTTTACCATTCTCAGCACTGAGTTTCCAGAGCCCTCTGTTGCAGCAGATACTGGAGGTGGTCTGGCTTCACCACCAGCTGTGTGTAATGCTGGTCCTGCTTGCCTAATGAGAGATGTTCCCATAAATCAGTCTATTTAGGTTATTTTTGTTCTTGTTCTTCTAGCTGCAGTGACCAAGGAAGCTTCAAAATTGATCCAGCTCATAGCAAGCAGGTTCATATCATGGTCATCCTGATGGAGTTCCCACCAATCTTGTTGTAATAACCAGCATGTCTTCTTTTAAGAGCCTCAGTGACCTGGGCCAGGGTAGAATCCCTTGTACATTTGGACTTTGGAGCAGACTGTAGAAAGGACCCCAAGGTCTGATCTTTGAGCTACTCTTCTTCATGTGCTGCATCAGCCAAGGTTCGCTTTGTGACAGCATGAAGTTTCATCTTGGCTGTGCAGGTGTAGCAATTAAGGCTAGATTGCCAGGTATGAAGCACTTTCAGATGGTACACACCATTAATTTCATCCCCCCCAGTGCAATGATACTTCAGCATCTTAGTAAATTAAAGGAATGAAATCTATTTATTCACAAGGTTCCCTGTAGACACAAGGAAATTGTGTGGGGTTTTTTGTTTGTCTGTTTGTTTGTTTTTTAATTGGTGGTATCTCTTTCCCTTACTCTTCCCTATACCACTTCTTAAATTTTTAAAATTTTTTTTTTACCCTTTTGTCTAATTTCAACCAGATTTAACAGTAGGGGAGAGATCTCAAATGTTATATCTTCAAACAGGGTTCCCCCCCTCAAAGAGATGGCCAGGTAGGGAATCACTGCAGGAGTGGTTGTCAGTGAAACAACTGAAATGTGAGATTATGTCCTATTAGACATCAGAGAATCTTCAGGTGAGAGATGAAACTTGTAAGCAAGGTATTCAGATGCCTGTATTGTGAGTCACAGGCCTTGGGTTGTTTTGGTTTTTTTTCCCTTCTTTAAATGTTTTGGGAAACATAACTCTGCCTTCTGCAGTTGAGAAGAGGTTGGAAAGGGAGCACTAGGGGACTCAGTGCTGTGGGATCAGTGTCAGAAACTGAGGTTTCCTGTGGATTGTTCAGCAGGTGGAACAGCAGTGGCAAACCACCAAAACCAGCACATATAAATAAGATTTGAAAATTAATCATCCCATTTCCTGCAAGTGATAAGGAAATTTGCCTTGTCTGTGAGTAATTTGCAGTCATTCATGGTAATTTCTAATATTTAAATACCAAGTAAATTAATTATTTGGCATTATTTTTAGTTAACTGATTTACTGTAATTGCAATGACTAAATAAATCAATTACTTGGAAAAAAAAAGAAAAAGACCCAGACAAAGATGGTAAAGCAATTACTTATTATTTAATGGGACTTACTTGATGTTACAGAAAAAAACAAAAGAACAAATCTTCTTATGACATCAGCAAAATTCAATCACTGTCTGGGGAAAGGGATTTCAGTGCAACATTACATCTTCATTTAACTCACAAGATAACATAATGAAATAGTAAGAATGCACAGGAGCCGTGAGCTCAGCCAAACTACTATGCATCATGAAGCAACCAGCTGGGACATGATCTTCTGAATCATCTCATAAGCAAGAAACACCATATTCAGTGAACAGCACCTGTGCTAGGAAAGTTGTAATGATGTTAGTGGATTCCTAGATAAGTGTCACCTAGAATGGAAAAACAAATATGATATTAGAGAAGGACTGAAGTTTGGGGGAATTCTGTTTAATATCACTGATCTGGATGAGGGGATCGAGGGTACCCCCAGTAAATTTGAAGATGATACCAAATTAAGCAGGTGTGTTGATCTGCTTGAAGTTAGGGAGGCTTTACAAAGGGATCTGGCCAGGCTGGACTGATAGGCTGAAGCCAATGCAATGAGGTTCAACAAGGCCAGGTGCTGGGTTCTGCACTTGGGTCACAATAATCCTTTGCAATGCTACAGGTTTGGGGCTGAGTGTCTGGAAAGCTGCCTGTCAGACAGAAACCTGGGTGTGTTGGTCAACAGCTCCCAGAATATGGGTCAACAGTGTGCCCAGCTGGCCAAGAAGGTCAATGGCATCCTGCCTTGCATCAGGAACAGTGCCACCAGCAGGACTAGTATGCTGTACCCAGCCAAGGTGAGGCACCTTGTTCAGTTTTGGGCCCATCTCTCCAAGAAAGCTATCGAGGTTCTGGAGCACATCCAAAAGGGCAACAAAGCTGGTGAAGGGTCTAGACTATAAGTCTTATGAGGAGCAGCTGAGGGAACTGGGGTTGTTTAGCTTAGGGAAAATAAGGCTCAGGGGAGACCTTATCACTCTCTACAACCACCACAAAGGAGGTAGTAGTGAAGTATGTGTTGGTCTTTTCTCCCAAGTAATAAGTGATAGGACAAAGTGAAATGGCTTCAAGTTGTGCCAGGGGAAGTTTAGTTTAGGTTTAGGAAAAATCTCTTCACAGAAATTGTCATAAGTCTCTGGAATGTATTGGAGAACCTCATTGTTATGGCTGTGGGTAAGGGTTAGTGTTAACCTACACCTTGAACATGGTGTGTAGCTCCTGTCTGCTTCATCTCAAAAAGGATTTATTATGAAACATTTCAACAAATGCCAGTGGGGATGGTTGGGGTCTATCATGGTTTCTCTCTGAGGAAGAGAGATGAGCAGGCTAGGACTGTTTGGCCTGGAAATACAGTGATAAAAAAACATGTGTGTAAGGGAGGACTGGAGAAGAGAGGGTTACATAGAGAGTTACTGAACACACAAGATGAACTATGTCTCGGTTATTCCATCTGAAAAGAGCTGGAGGCATAGGTGGTGCCCAGGAAAGTATTATCCAACCTGGCAGAATCCCTTGGCCAGGACTGATGTATCTCCTCGCCACTCCATGCAAGAGCACAAGAAACATAGCCTGGTTTCCCACTGGCTTGAACATCACTGAAGCAGCAACCTCAGCAGCAACCTCCTCTGCTGACAAGAGGATGAGCCTGCACTCCACGTGTGCTGCTGGCCATCAGTAACTCCTGTGCCCATGGACCTGCTATAGCAATCACAAAAACTGCTGAGTTCTTCTTGGCAATTTCCCCTCAGAGGATGCACTCAATTTGCATCTGTCTATCCAGCCAGCAACTTTCACACAACTTGGATGAATTTAATTATCTTCCGGAGCTCAAATTATGTCTGATGAGCTTTAAATTGGGCAGCAGCCTCAGAGTTAGTCATAAGAAGGTAGACATTTGAGTGGTGCTGTGCAGCATGTAAGCCCTGTCTCATTAGGAAAGCAGGGTTAGGGGCCATCAGAACTCAGTTAAATAGCCGAGTCTTGCACTGGAAGAGGTGTGCTGGAGCACCTGCTGCAGGCAAGTCTGGAAAGAAATGAGTAGGCTGAGGATGTATGTGATGCTGATTCGAGGAGATATGAGGTGCTCCCTCATGTCCATCCTTGTACCCAGCCAGAAAAGGAAAGGGCACTCCCCAGCACCTGACTGCAGACAGATGGATGGATGACTTTAACTATTAGCAACTTGAACCTCGCTTTATTTTTAATGCAACTTGATGGAAGCTCTCACAAAAGGAGTGACAGATTGCCCTTGAGTGCCAGACCTTTTCCAGGCAGCAGGATTTACTCTTGCCACCCCTACTGAAGTACTGTCAGAAATTATTGCGTTGCAATTGCTAAGCTTTTAATGTGCCTCAGCTGTGTCCCTGATTGCATCAATTAACCACAAATCAACTGAGGAGCCAATTTAGGTTTGAAATAGACTGAGATGTCTGTGTTGTTTTTTTTTAAGAAACAAACCAAAACAATACAAAAAAGTACCACACCTGAAGGTGGAGGTTAATGCAGAAGTTCATTATTATTGTTTTGGTCTTTGTCTTACAACAGTCCCCTTCACAATGATGCTAGGCGTTGTCCATAAAGTTAAGAGGCCCTGCTACAAAGACTTTAAACTTGTTGTGCAGGATAATTCTTATTTTACAGAAATTAAGGCCTAGACCCACCTACAGAAAACTCAGCATGCTGAGACATAAAAGCACTGAATATGGCAAAGCTCTCCAATATCATGGTAACAGTGAGTATAAAGTAGGATATCCTAAAATCTCTTTAGGATTTTTAATCCACAAGCAGTTTTGGCAGCAGCTTGTCCTGTCACTGGTGGTGGCAAGTCCTAGCTCTGTGCTCAGGCAAGGTTCATTTGGATGAGTCCTGTGCTTTAATGGTAAGGATGTAAGTGATACCACGGCTGTTCAGTTTAATAAGATTTTTCTGTTTCTGACAAATAGTACTGATCATGAGGTGCAAGTAGTGGTGCTGACGGGAGGAGTTCATCTCCCATCTCACCTGCTGAATGCCTTTAGAAGGCTTCATTACCATGCAAATGGAGATCATACACAGCCTAATAAAAATACATTTTTTCAGACTGCACACATCTATAACATCAAACATTAGCATAACTAGGATTTATAGAGGGAATGAATTTCATCTGGGGCTGGTTAGACTTGGCCCACTACTGGAAACAATAAGGGTTAATTATGCTTCAGTAATTCTGACATCTTTCTTATGAACAATTCACCTCTTATTGGACCCAAAAAACTGCCATTATACTAGGAAACTTTTGACCTTGAAATGGTGGAGGAGGATTTTGACAAAGAAACTACAAAACTGACAGATGAGAAGGCAAAGTACATAGATACCAAGCAGCAATAAATGCAGTCAACGGAAGGGGTAAATTATCATCTAACTCAGTCATAATTTTGTGAGGGATCAAGCTGTTGTCTGACTTATGTTGGAACAAACCTCCAAGGACATCTTGGTGATGATGCATTGAGATTAAAACCTAAAGAATGTTACTGCTCTGTCCTGCTATGTCAAAACAGCAGGGAATGCAGGGATGCTTCTCTAGGTTGTGGAGTGTGGTGATATGGGCACCAAATGGGAATCCTAGGAACAAGCAGCTATTCAGATTGGGCTGCACAGTGGAATTTCTGCCTCGGAAAGTCAGGTAATCTCTTGATGAAGCAACTGCCTTAAATACATGATGTTGTACTTTTCTTCCTCCATTTGGGGAGCCTATCTCTAGGCACAACTAGCCATGCCTTGGGCAGTGTCCCTGAAGAAGTCACCCTGCTTTGCCAGAACTGCCTAATACAGAGGGTTGTCCAGCTATAAATGAGCTGTGATGGTATGTCTGCACCTCCATTGAGTGATTCGCTCCATGATGGGAGACAGAGCTAAGGAGAGTGGAATGAATCTCCCTCCAGAGGTGCCTGCCTCTCTCCAGAATGTGCAAAGGGCCTCTGGGTGAGACAACTCCAGCCAGGTATGGTATAATCAGGTGAAGAAAGTTACACAGGACAATTTTGTTCACAAATGCCTGTCACAGAACATACACTTGCTTTTGGTGTCCCTTGAAATTAGATGACAAATCTCCCATATGTCCTGAATCTTAGTAGAGCTAACTTGCCTTCTGAAATAGACCTAAACTAGCAAAAGAACAGTTGTAGACCCAGTGTCTCATCTATATCAATCAGCTTCTGTTGAATGCATCTTAGATTGGTCATTACAGGCAAATAATGTATGGATATATTAAAATTGACATGCGCACAGCAAGGCATTTGCCAATGCCCATATATTGTATTTACTGAGGCAATACTGGCAAGAAGTCAGGGACAGTAAGTTTGGACCTGATTAACTTTGCAAAGGCCCTCAAGGAAAAAAAGATGAAAGCAAGTTTTTAATTTATACTAGAAATAGCTCTTTTTCATGAAGACTATCTAGCTGAAAAATGACAGTCCCAAGTGTTCGAAAACACCATATAAACTAAGAATTGGTCATTAGTTAGGGGCTGGAATAATTGAGGAGAGGAGCAGACCTGAATGTAGAATTGAATTTTTTTTTTCTGGAGAAATGAAGAAGGCTTTTTCAGTGACCCTTTATGGAAACAAAGTGCACAATAATTCATTTTGAAGAAGGTTAGACATTTTCTAAAGAGCCGCTGCAGCAAAAACTCTCATGTTGTGGTGGCAGATACCCAGGAAGAAATCATCCATTTCTGCCTGAATTCCTTTGGACTTATCTTTACTGAAGTTATCTACATTGATCTTCTACTATTTCTCCAACTAATTCACTGTTAATCCTGTCCTCCAAAGCTCTCAGTACTGTTCTCAACACAGAGTCATTCACAAGTTTTATGAGTGTACCCACTGGGCCATATTTTCCTCTTTGCCTAAGAGAATGTCATGCAAGACAATGTCATACTCTTAATAAATTCAAGACATATCACATCTGCTGCCTTCTCTTTATCCACTTGGTTGGTTACTCTGACAAGGAGTGATATTAGAAATAGTTTGAGAAAGCCTGTTCTTGAATAATCTTTGCTGACTGTTTTTATCATCTCATTATTCCCTAGATGACTACAAAGAGATTGTTTAATAATTTTCTCTTCTGTCTTTCTGGATATTAGATTACTCCAATTTCCTGGGTTCTTCTTTCTCTGCTAAAAGATGAACTACTCTGCTTCCCCTCCTTTGTTCCCCAGGCACAGGAAATCTGCAAAGATAATCCTAAATGTCTAGGGATATCCTCACCTGACTGCTAAGTGCAGAAGGGAGAACTTCAGGATGTTGTTACTTCTCTAAATATTCTTTAATCAGGTCTTTTCCTATTTTAGTCTGCAGTGCTACTTCTTTGTTTAAATGTAATAAAGTGGAGATTTCAGTTTACTCTTCACAAAGGCTGAAGGAAATAAAGCTGTCCTTGCCACACCAGATATTCTTAGCTCTTATTTTTCATTAACTAATGAACCTATATTGTCCCTTATATTCTGTCTAATTCTAACAGATTTTAGAAGATGTTCAAGTTCCCATTAGTGTTCCTTGTCATCTGTAGCCTGTCTCTCTGTGTATTTTTGCATGTGTGTGCTCTGACTTCATCGTGTCTCTTT
Source organism: Corythornis vintsioides (assembly GCA_025447755.1). Taxonomy (NCBI): domain Eukaryota; kingdom Metazoa; phylum Chordata; class Aves; order Coraciiformes; family Alcedinidae; genus Corythornis; species Corythornis vintsioides. The sequence goes on along the minus strand of JAOEGS010013127.1, from coordinate 63,797 downwards.
TTCTTGTTATGTAATTTTTGGGAGACTCTTTCTCTGGTTTTCCAGCCATCTTAGATAGAATGGTAGGGTTTGGAAGTGACCTCTGGAGATTATCAAGTCCAGTGCTCTGTCACCCTCACAATAAAGTTTTTCCTCATGTTGAGGTGGAACTTTCTGTGTTCCAATTTATGAATATTGCCCCTCGTCCTACCACAGGGCACCACTGAAAAGAGACTGGCCCCTTCTACTTGACACCCACTCTTCATATATTTATATACATTAATAAGATCAATTGTAGTTGATCTTATTAATGTTTACACCATTAATCAACTGTAATTCTCAATACTGTGTGTTCACTGAATGTTCACTATCCACTCTGCCTCTATTTGCTGCTACTTCTGTGTTGTAAGCAGTGAAGAGGCCCTTACAGGAAAAGGTTGTCTTTCCATCCACACTGGGAAGAGGAGAAAATTATTCCTAGTTATTAATTTCAATTCAAGAGCATCTCTAGTCCATCTGATTTTATCAGGCCTTTTAAATTCAAGTGCTGCAGACACAACCATGTTCATGACTTGCCAACATACGTACTTGCTTTGAATACCTGAGTCAGATCTAGCATCAGCCACCCCAGCTCTCTGGGTCTGACTCTGATATTTGAAGAAACCATGTCAACATGACTTTCCAAAGGCAGACTGGATTATGAAATGTGCCATCCCTGCCTGCTGGTTGTGACATTCATTCAAGAAGGAGAACTGCTTCAAAGAACTTGTAAAGGTGCTAACATGGTATGATTTTTAGCATCTGTGTTTTCTCCCATTTGTAGACTTTGCTGTCTGCATTAAAAGACATGCCTGAACTTTGCTGATGGACTGTTCCACATACTTGCCACAGCAATGTACAGGGAAAATGGAAAATGTTCAAGTACTGTTGCAGAATACAGTAGAAAAAAGGCAATTTTAGAAATCCTTCATAAATGATGTCTAGAAGCAAAAAAAAAAAAAAAAAAAAAAAGACCTAGATGAATATTCTTGCCTATGTTTTCAAAGGCATTACAAACTTGCCAAACTTCACTTTAGTAATCCTTTCACACATCACAGACTTGAAACATCAAGAGATATCTCATCTTTTTAATTCTTTTGTGTCTTTCTCTCAAGGAGACATCACTATGAAAAAATATATATGTAAAAAAAGAAAAGGAAATAGTGCATATCATTATGATAGGGAGAAAAAAAATAATAGTAGGCAATACTCAACAGGCAAACAAGGTTATTGTGATCTGAAAGTCAGGAAAGGAATAATTTTAACACCAATAAAGGTGTCATCATGCAAGCATTTTATAGAAAGAAAGAAAGACTGTGATACAAAGGTATTTATAAAATCTGATTTGAGAAATCATATATAGAAAGATGAGCAAGTTCTACATCCATCCATCCATCCATCAAATTCAAATGGATTTTTAGTGTCATGCCTTTGTGGGTTCTCAATGTTTGTAGAAAAGAATTTATGCATTATTTACTATTTTCTGCTAAATAAATTTCAAGTTAGAGCCTGGTGCCAAGCTGACAGTAATTTGTAAGATGAAAACTTCTCTCAGTATTGACAATATACTTACTTGAGAAATAAACAAAGCTGGCATTTATGGAAAGAATCATAGAATCATAGTCTACAGAGTCTGTGTCAGTGCCCACTGGGCATAAGGGAAAAGACCCCAAGGACCTTCACTGAGTGCTAAATCAAAACCTCACAGGATGATGAACAGGGCCTCAGCAACCCTAGGCAAGATCCAAGGCAAAACCTAGAATTTTTCCCTCCATGCAGCTGGCACTGTATCCCAGGGATGACTGTAAGCACATGCTGTAATGTAATAGATGATGAGAGAGCACTATAAAAGGTGCAGCAGCAGAGATTTGCTGTGCTAGGTCATCTAACAGAAGTGACTGCCACAGCTTTAGGTGTATTTTTATTCTCATGGACTGCCCATGGCCAACCTAGAGTTTTCTCTTCTCTCATGCCTTAAGTTAGTTGATTGAGTCTTTGTGAGATTTTTATTTGTTTTATTTTGCAGACTAATTGTGAAAGCTGAAAGTAATAGAAAACTCAGGCTGAACATGTGGCATTCCTGGTCTGATGTGACTGGCTACTCAAATCATATCACCCAGTTCATCTCCTTTCAGTTTTGATTTAATAACTCTTAGAGAAAGGAGGGATTTCCTTGACTATATCTCCACAGATAAACGTTGGAACATGTATGTTCAAGTGCTGTGTCTGGACACTATATTTTTGTATCCAGACCTGACTTTTTTGTATTCATGAAGTCCTTCCTAGTCAGCAGGTGACATTCTAGAACTAAGATTTTGTTTCACTTTATATGTCTATAAATATTCCTAGGAGCCTTTTGACAGCAGAAGAAAACAAATATCAATTTTTATAAGGTAGGTACATTTCCAAGCCAGATAACCCCCTGCATGTGAGAATGACAAGCTATTTGCTCACAGATGTTTAAAATCAGCAAGACATCACCTGAAGATTATTATTCTCAGGGCCTGAACCCTTTTTCACAACAACTCAGCCCTCTCTGGAGAGCTGGGATACAGTTTTTGCTGTTTGGAACAATGTTCCTGTGCTCAAGATTTAAGACCCTTTTGGGGTTTTGGAGCTTTCTAGGATGAACTGAAAACTTTCAAGTTTTGTCACCATGTTCACACTTGAATTGCATTCTACATCTTCACACAAAATAGTTGTACATCCATAATCCCATAGCACTGCATCCCCTCTCCCAGGGGTCTAGGGTGTATCTGGGTACCCTGTCACATCAGAGCATTGTGCTTCCATCTGCCAAATATCTGAGTCTGGAACAGCAGAGAATTGCACTGAACTCTCTCAAGTTCAAGTACTTCACCTATTATTTTAAGAAAGCTGTCCCCAGAGGTATTAAATAACCACAAAGTGCAGCTGCAGCAGAGCTAAAGATTTACTAATAATGTTAAACTAACACATCTTTTTTTGCAAGGCAGCACTGGCACAGCACTCTGCTATGAACTATAAGTACATCTCAAGCTCTCATAAAAGTAAAGCTAAGAACACTTCTAGTGCCAGACCTGATGTCATCTAATGTCAATAGACACAGCCTGTTGATGCCAATGGAGACACAATGCTTAACAGACTGAAAATTGGCCTCATCTTACCTGGTGTTTCTAAAAGCCTTTTCAGAGCTCCCCAGGTGCTCTAGCTGAATCTAGCAGCTCTCAGGCTGAGGAGGAAAAAGTTTTTTTAGCAACTCCCAAAACCAGATTCAATACATAGAACACGTCAAATTGCAAATAGATGTGCATGGTGCAAATGATGTTGACACCTGGAGAGACACAAATCAATGAAGATTTTCCTTGATGTTCATTCCCTGCTGTCCACGGGAACTGCTTGTGTTTCTGGCAAAATGACAGAATTTGTCATCTGTGATTTGTGAAAGAATGTGACATTTCTTTGGTCCTTTTCATGTCTTCCTTTACAAGTGGGCAGGTTGCCTCTGGGCAGCATTGCCAGTCATTCAAGGAGAGGAATAGGACTGAGTGGGTGAGGGGCTGTGGGATCTCTAATGTAGATGGGTCAGCACTCGCTGAGAAAAGTCAAAGGGAGAACACACATTTTTCTTTGCTGCCAAGACTGTAAGGTGGGTAGAAAAATGAGAAATGAAATTGGTCTTGCAAGCTAGAGAGCTCTGAAGTGGGCCCTTCTGAAAGAGGCTCTCAGAAGGAGCTCGTGAACTACTTAGGAAGTAAAAGAAACCCCAGCAACATTATATTCCCATGTCACGATTTGAGCACAATGAACAGAGGCACAATCATCAAAAGGGCCAAATAGGCTGGTCAGAGTCCAAAAGCTGAAAGAGCAGAAAATGGGACAGTTCCCTTGGCACATGGAGGTGTCCTCTCCCTGTAGTCTCCTTTCTTCCAGGAGAGGAGAGGGCTGTTTACAAAAGTGTCCTGAGCCTTTCCTGCCACTGCCAGGACATGATGAGACTTTCCATGTTGAGGAGGGGTCCCAGGATGAGAAAAACTGTCACCAAGGGGGCTTCACTCAGATCAGGGAATATAGAACAATTCTCAGTGAGGCTGTGGGTGATCCAAGCAAAACTGAACCACCCAGGATGCTCTCAGCATCAGAAGAAGGAAGATGCAGTATTGGGCTAAAAAAAATTATGATGCAAATAAGAATGGTGCCAGACACTATGGCTTTATGGAAAATAGGTCTTACCACAGAAATGCTATTTCTTCCTCATATGGGCTTCTGAGTGAAGCAGAAGGAAGGAACCACAGGTGAACTAAGGAGTTCACTGTAAACTGATGGACTGGTGTATCTTAGAAAGATGTAATATTTGATGGTCATCAAAGCTGTCCCCTCTCCAAATGCTGACTTAGAAGTAGATGCACTTGAACATCTACCTACTCATCTACTTCTACTGCCTCAGGTGTGTGCTTCAGGTCCTGCCAAAGCCCTTTCTTCCCAGACACACATCCTCCTGTGGTATGTCTGAGAATATGTCTGTGCATGCCAGAAACTATGTGTCAGAGCTCCTCTACACAGACACCTTCACAGATTCATCTCATTACAGCTGACAATTGTTTAAATGAAGATCACAAAGGCTTTCTGATGCTGCCTGCTGCAGCCAAGTGTTTTATGGCTTTACTTAGATCTTTCAGTAAGTTACTGCCTGCAACATTTCTGAGGAGGCAGAGAGGTTCTGTTGAAAAAAATAATTTCCATACAAGTTGATTTTTCTTGGTGTCTACAGTTGTCTACACACTTTCCAAAGGACAGGGTCACACTGTTGTCACAGCTGCTGTCATTTGCTTTGGGGAGTGTTGGAAGCTTCCACACAGTTCACTTGCTATTCTGCTTCTAAAGACATGGAAGTGTTTCAAAAAAAGAAGGACTTTTAAAGATGAATTATTAAAAAACAGAATCCCCACTTTACAGTTTATTTGGGTTATCACCTTGACAGTGCCAAATTCTACCCTGGATGACACTCACAATGAAGAATGGGAGTATGAGAGGGAAAGACCTCCTAGGTTACCAGGAGATGAGCATAACTTATATCAAACAGAAAACTGTCCAGTGTGTCTGGTGTGAGATAAAACAATTGGGCTAGGAAAGGGGTTGAAGAATTTCTGTGTTAGACCTTCTTTATTGCTGGAGTTGCAGATTACAGTGTTTTCTCCACCCCTGTATCAAGAAGAGAAAGGAAAATGTCTCTAGCTGCTCTTTCCCTGGATGTGGAGGTTGAGCCTATTTTCATAGCAACTGTTACAAGTGTTTGCATCTACTACAGTAGATATGTCAGTCCTAGAGCTGAGATGGGCCCTAAAAGAGAGAGCATGGGGACCTTCCTCCTTCAGGATGCTTGGCCCATGAGTCAGTGTGCTGAGAATCAATCACCAAATGCTTTGCTATTTCTTTCTTCATCACAAGCAGTGTCAATGCACATAGCACAGCTTGCTCACCAAGGCAATGGACAAGGGAAAAAATATGTACAGGTCTAATCTTAACAACATTGTTCCCGTCAGCACCAAAACCTGCTACCTAGATGCAAATTCCCTGCACTAGATTGTTGTGCAGAAGCTGTGGAGTACCCCATGATACAGCCAGAAGCTCTTGTACATGTGCATGTGAGGGTGTACATGCAAGTTGTAGTCTGGAGTCATTGCCCCAAGGTACTTGGTAAAGAGGCAGAGGAGGAGAGGCTGAGTAAAGGAGATAAAAACAGACCTAGTGGGAGGCTTCAGCATTTCATCTCCAAGCCTCGGACTAAGCCAACTTTGTCTGAAATGCATCTCAATAGCTGTTTCCACCAGTGGGTTAGCTGTGAAGGGCATTGCTTGTCAGCTGTCACCACTGTTTTGCTGTTCTCTTTGCTTTAAATGAGAGTTGAATGTGGCAGGCATCTCAGGGATGGAAAGAAGAACCTGGTTTATTTATTCCACACTTGCCATCCCCATGGCTGAAAGCCCTCCCTGAGTAACAAGATTAGCAGTTTCAGGTCACTGCCACTGTCACAAGCATCTGCTTTGACTAATAGCATAATGGTACCACCCTTTTAGCTCTGGATTTGATTGGAGCTGCAGCACTTCTGGTATTCAGTCTGCTACTAGTCATATCATTTGCAGCAACTGTCAGAGGAAAGGATGCTGAGACATTCACCAAAGCATCCCACAGACTGAAGCATGCTCAATCTGCCTTTGTCTTTCAAAGTCCATAGTTCTTACTCACACCTCCAGCAGCCTGAGGACTGGTGTGAAATTAGAAGCAGACTGACCAGTACAGCAGCGGCACAAAGAGAAATGGGAGTTTGTTACTAGCCCTTGTCTGCCTGGTTTCCCCTTCCTCACTGTGCTAGTGCATCCCAGCCCAGCTTTGCAAGTTCCCTGGGCCCCATGTGCTGGGTTGGCTACCTCCAATGTGGGATTTCAGTCAGATTCCTGGAGCAGAAGTGCATCAGCACTGTGCTCCAGATGGAGAGCTCTGTGTATCACCATTTCTGCTAGTCCTGTGCCACACGAGATCCCTTCCAGCCCCTGACATTCTATGATTGTGTGATTTACTGTGGCAAGGTCAGGAGCAGAGTGCACATGCCACAGAGTTCATGTCCTGCATGGCACACTGGTGAGAGTACAAGTCAAGAAAAAATGCAGTGTTGATTCATCTTCTTTGAAATGCTTCTTATCTGAGGAATGATCTCCATCAGTGTGGAGGCTTAGCTGCTGAGACAGCTCTCTGAAAACTTGCTGGGGAGCTGGATTCTTTGGCTGGATCCTTTGCAGACAGCTCTTTACCCAGCTCCCTGATGGTGGCTCCCTCTGTCTCTAGAGGATGATTTTGGCAGAGATTAATGTCTTGAAAGCTAAATTCATTGGAGTGAGGACACCAGTGAGAAGAGGCATGTCAAATTAGAAACTGTGGTCCATTCACCTCTGCCTCCCTATGTAGGCATTACTTTGGAAAAAAAAAAGAGGAAACAAAATAGATCTGAGATCATAGTCTCTTTCTTTGGTTATTTTTACAGATTATTCTTGCAGTAGTAAGCACCAGGCCAAGAGCTTTCTCCCTAGATTTGCATCTCAAAGCAGATTGATTTTGGTGTGCAAGAAGACACCAGAAGTGATGTTTTTTGCTTTGGGTGGGGTATATATAAGGTGTCTCTTTCTTGCTTCCTTTCTTAAATGGACTTGTCAGCACCTGGTTAGGGTTTCAGTGCTGCTGCAGTCTCTCTCCCTGCAGAGCCATCTCAGGCACTTTGCTCCATGTGATTTCCTACTTGCACAAAGCATGTTAGGAACATAATAACCTCAGAGACAGAGGAACATAACGGGAACATAATCACCTCAGATACCTACTATATCACTTGAGGTGTGAGCTGGTAGGGAGCAGAGACTTAACTAAATGGTGGCAATACACAAAGCAATTAAATATTCTTATCAGGAAAGCAGGTTAAAAAATGTTATGAACTGCCTAGTTTTTCAGTCACCCAACTCAGCTATCCTGAAGAAACTTGATTTACAAGAAAATCTGAACATTCATTATCTGAAAATCAAACCTTTTAAAACACATCATAATACAAACTTCAAGACTGTTACCTGTATCATAAAACATTCTGGGAGATCTTAGCTGAGGGCATCCCCTGAAGGAGCCAGGGCAGCCCTTGGCATTCTGTAAAAGTATAAGTAGAAGGATAATTTCAAACACCAGAGATCCTACCTGGCTGATTTCTCTGCTTGCAGCAGTGAGAAGTACTTGCTAAATTAATAGACCAAGTACTTTACTGTCATGTGAGTTCAGTCTACCTTACTAATTATAGTCTCACTCATTTTCAGCACGATTCTTGCTGGTCACTAGATGTCACTAATAATGAATGAGAAAGAGGAAAAGCAGGGAACTTCTTGGGGAGGCAAACTGTTACAAGAAATCATGCCTGGGGGTGCGTCAGGTCAGACACCTATTAATAAAGACATTAATTCAAGCACAGTTTAAAGAAAAGCTTTAATTGGAGTTCAGAAGGTGTCTTGTTATGTAGTGGCATCAAATGCACTCTTCTTTCAATGAAGTGGGAGTCCTGACTGAGATGCACTTCTAAAGGAGAGGTTCCATCGTTTGTCCACTTAATGTAAGCAGAATTATTTCCAAGGACAAAATTCAGTAAAGGTCTTAGCTCAGATATTTTGATCTTTGTTGCCTCCCCTAGATACACTTTATATAAAACAGGTCTGGAAGCAAGATCTTTGCAGTGTTGAGAACAAGACATATATGAACTTGAACAGGCCAGTGTAAAATGCTTATCCCCAGCTGCTGAGTTGTTCCACCAAGCTCTGCTCATGAGTCCCTGTGTCATGGGGACACACAGAACACTGCCTGTGATCCAAGGAGACTAGGACAGTGCTATGTCATAAGGGATCTTCTGAGGAGCAGGGTGTTTTCACATGTCTGAGACTCTGACATGCATTTACTTATTCACAGGCCAGTGTTGAGTAAGCCTTTGATCTGACTTTTTAATAATATATAAAAAAAGCCTTCAAAACACTTTATGATGTATCTTCTGACACAATGCCCATTACTTTTGAAGGAGCAGCCAGCAGACATCACCTACTTCAGGGATTTGGGGAACTCACTGCTTGTTATCATTAAGACTGTGCCTTTATACTGATTTAATACAATAAGCATAACCATCACACCATTAGTTTGATTAATAGATACAGCCAAAGCCTTAGATGTGTTTAGCTCGGGAGTGAATCCATTAGGGAATGAAGGTCACCCAGCCCCACTTATCCATATGTCAGCTGCATCTAGCTCTGCTGTTCAGGGCACTTTCAAGTTACATTTTTTTTTCAGCCCTTGGCTGTGTTTTCCCGGGAATGTAGTTGAGTTGTGCCAGAAAGATAGGAATTAACTTTCCCTGGGATGTAACTAGTCAAGGATAACCTTGGGTCCACATCCTGTGTTTAGATATTTACAGACTCCATGAACAAGTCCTCAAGCCTGCTCAGTTTCAGGCTGTTGTCTCAGTCCTGTGTGATCATTTGATTTGATTGCTAAGGGGACATAAGGACAAGATGGACAAGGCCATCCTTCACCCTGACCCCCTCAGTGGTGTGCCAAATGTTGGAAAGGTTTCTTGCATGATGAAAAGAGAGAAGACTCTCCCACTCTCCCTGTCTCCGGGCAGCAGGAGGAACTCAAGCAATGACATCAACAGAAAGAGAGACAAAAAAAAAAAAAAATGGTAAGACATTGAGAGATGAAGCTGAGACCTGTAGTTTGTAGAGATGAGCACAGTGATTCTCAGTCAGTCTTCCCTGCAATAACTCTGCTACATCTACAGCTGGCAAGGTAACCTCTGCATCCCTGGACAGGACAATTGGCAACAGTCCTTCTTGTTACTTTTAATTTTAGGAATAGTTTTCTTTGTTTCTTTGTTTCCTAGCTGAACTACATGCCTTATACCAGCATTTTTAACTAGTGATAAAAACCCAACATTTCAGAAGTAATTTTTGTTTTAAATCAAATTTCAACATTAAATGCTCTTCCCTCTTCCTTCCCTAGAAATACCTAATGAGAATAATCAAAATGAATGGTCTTGACTACATCAAATAATTTTGTTTCAACAATACATAAATGCTCCATTTCCATAAGGTACACACATTCTTCTCTGTAATAACAAAGCATTACACCAGCAAATATTAAAAACATCACTGAAATATAATATTAAAATTAATATTTGATATTATCCTAAAAGTTCAAGAAAAATTAATGGAAATGGGTGAGTTGGAAGAGGAATTTATTTACTTAACCTCATCAGGATGAGATTATTTGACATTATCAAGAGAAACTTAACAAGAGTTTTGCTAGTGCTTTTCTTGTTCTTGTCTATAATTTTATTAAGAGTTACATACTTTTGAGAAAATGAAAGGGAAATGCCCTGTTCATGAGGAAAACTTCTGTGCTGGGAAATCTCCAACCAACATTGATTCTAAAAATTCCTTAACGCCACATAAGTCCCTGCCTTGGGTCCTCCCCACTATCTGCTATATCTGGTATTTGTGTCACATCAAATGCCCAGAATCAAGGGTGATTCTGCTGGGTGATTGACATGGCCTCTGCCCAAGTCTGTTTTCACCCCAGTTACACTGTAGGGGGATGATGTTAGAGACCTCAGACATCCCTCTTTACAGGACAGCCTTCTCCTGCAGTGAGATAGGGGCCAGGAGGAAGACAGAAGCCATGAAAGATCATGGTTTCCACCACTGCCAGTCTTTCCCCTATCTAAGGCTCTTCCTGATACATGGTATTAGAGTGTGATTCTGTTCAGGGTACCTGTGCCTGACAGACAGTCATGGGAAGTTGGGGATCACAGGCAGTTCACAGAGCAGTAAGGGTCCATATCTTTCAGCATCAGTCCACCACATGCTCTCCTCCTTCTGTAGCAGCTTGAACACACAAACCTATGTCCTCTTGTGGTCCATGTACATGAACTTTGCAAACCAGGATATGTTCACTCTGTACTTCTAAGTGAGAATTCCCATAACCTCCAAATCTCCAATGAGGAGAGGAATATTGAATTTCAGCAATTAGGAAGCTATTTAAGCAAAAAACCCATGACTCCAAAACATACAAAGACAGTTGGTAGTGTTCTCAATAACCCATGGACCAGTAAGGGGCTGACAAGCAATGTATCATTTTCCCTACTCGGAATGAATTGATTCTGTCACCACCAAACTAAATGCAATCAAGCTCTTGACTTGCATCATAAATCGTACTTAAGTCATGGTTAGCAGTAAAGTGAAGTGAAGCAGATAAATTTTTTTTAAAAAAAAGAGTCTGGCAAAAAGACAGATCAGCAAATAGTCATCATTATAGAAGGGAAATTTAAATATTTTATTTAAATAAGTGGAATACTTTCTAATTTTTAGAACTCCACACAGTAGGATCATAGACAGTTGTAGCATGTTAAACTGATATATCCTGTCACCCTGTAATTTTCCCATATAATCAGAGTGCTTGACCAAGTTTATCAGGGTCTCTAGGGGCCTGTTAGGCTTCATCTGCTCAGAAAAAGTGTCTTTTTTTTTTCTTTTGAAGGCTAGTCTACTGATTAGACAGATATTGAGACAAAAGTCCTTACAAAAAAAAAAATAAAATAAATAAAAAGTCCTCTATGCGGGGGAAATCTACAGATTGAGGAACCTGTGGTATGGGGAGAGATGGACCCCACTCATGCAACAGTTCACCTAACATGGATCTAATTCTCCCTTCACCTAAAAACATGGACTGGAAAGACATTACCAGCAAGCTTGTCATGGAAAGCTCTGCAGTAAAGGGACAATGTGTAGTAAAGAATCTCTTCCACACTGACAGCAACCAACCAGCAATGTTGGGCCTCTCTACGAAATGGCATTAATGGGTATGTCTTTGCAATGAGTCAAAAGGAAACACTGGGTCACAGGAGAAAGGTTGGTGGAGACAGACATGCACACTCAAGTGCATTCAGAAATGGTATCTAGCTTTCTTCTGCTGGGAACTGGAGCAGAAAGGTGAGCTTTTTTCTCCTTAGAATGGATACTCTGACATTAACTTTATTTTTTACTGCTCAGCAGAGGAAGCCCTGGTGCAGACCTTGCTTGTGACTTGCAGCCTGCCAAGTGTGTCTCTGCTGCAGTAACTCAGCTGTTGGGAGGAGGAGGAGGTCTCCTGGAAACCAAGGATGCTCTGGAAAATTTCTGACAACATGAGATGCCTTAAGTCAGGGTACTCAATCACATTCCCTTCTGAGCATACTCGGTCAAGGAGCAATCCATGGAGATCTGCAGGGCAGGCAAGTCCTTCTCTAATCCCACCTCTGTTACTCTCTAGGCTCTTCTTCCAGACATAGACTGATTTTTTATCTAGATGCTCATCCTACATCCTTAGGCACCATGACAGTTCATTTTGTTTGTGGCCATCAGTCTTCTTGAGCATTTGTTGAGTTAAGGCAGCCTGCAGGCTGAGGAGAAGATGAATTGATTCGGTCATAATATGTTGTCTTCTCGTTGGGTGCAGGTTCCCTCTTTCCATCACCTCCACATCTCTCTCTGCCTCTCCCTTTCTTTCTACATGCAAAGGAAATCTGTAGTTCACAGCAGGTCATTGCCCATCTATTCCCTGCCAAGTGCTTTGGTAAAGTGTAAAAGTATAAAACACAACTGTAAAAAATTGCCAGGGAGCAATAAAGCCCTGATCTTTGGGCAGGAAAACACTTCACTTGACTGAAGATCTGATTAGTCCCTCAGAGATCACTAGCAAGAAAGTTTAGATTATAAATGCCAGCAAGATGTGTTTATTAACATGAGCAGAGCATTGGCCTAAAGAACTTTTAAAATTAAACATCTTGCACCCAGCACTTCTGGAAGGAGGCATGACAGCTGAGACTTTCTGTGACTGATCAGGCATTCAGATTTTATCACTGAGTATTGAAAGGCTCTTGATTCACTTGATTTGTGACAAGTTCAAACATTTTACAGTCTAATTCTGCTCTCAGCAAAGACAGTGATGAAATCACCCTAGTTTAGTTCGACTGAAGATCAGTTAAGATTTCTGTGTTATATATTTTAAGATCCATTGAGGCTAAACATATTCACGGACAGATAATAGCACTTCATCAATATATCAGGCATGATGAGTGGTGGAAATACTAGCACTAGTCTTCACCTCAGCTTTGTCAAACAAAGCAGGAAGAAAAAGATTGCATTATTCCTCAAATGAGTTAAGGATAGCGCTGATTAAAAAGTGTGACAGAGCATATTTCTCCTTGAAAATTCTATTTCATGAAAGCAGTCTACTTCTGAATGCACCATCCCATCTCTTACACCAGATACAATAGGATCCAAACTGTTGTGGTTTTTCTCTGAAATGTGGTTTTATTTTGTATGTGTGAATGAAAACACAATCCTCCCCAGAAATTGTAATGAATCAATTACTTTGAAGTTAAGAATTAGAATATTTACCTTAAGATTCTAAGCCATATTGCTGAAAAAAGGTTAGGGTGAGCATATACACAGTTTCTTTTCAGCTAAAAATTAATATTTACCTCCAAGTTACAACACTTTATTTTCTGCCAGACATTATGTGTGATATACAGCCATGTGAAATAATAAAGAACCACCTCTCTTCAACTTAGCTTTTCCTGCTGAGCCTGATAATGAAATTTATTCTTTGATATTGTCAATTAAAGTAAGTTAAGAGCTGAGAGTGTGACTTCAATTATTCTTTGGACTGCATGTATTTTCTTTGTGCTACATCAGTGGTGAAGTGCATGACCCTGTTTCACCTTGATTTCTAGAACCATGCCAGTTTGTTGGAAATAGAGAAGAGAAATGAATCAGTGTGGGCCCAAACTTGCTGGAACAAGCAAGGACCTTCTCATGCTTTCATTCCACTGCTTTAATAGCAGATTTTCTGAAAGAGATGAGTTCCCATTTAGGGGCCAGATTTACAAAAGAGCAGAACAGGTGGGAGGTTTCTTGGGAAAATCTGTTGGTAAAGGCCAAGCAGAAGCAGCAGGAATTGGAGGTCTCTGGAGAAGCTGAGAAATTTCCTGAGGCATCTTCTAGAGCCCAGTTCCCACCTGCTTTCCTAAAGAGCAGTCTGTGAAGCTGTAACAGCTCCTGAGAGATGCTCTGCTTTGGAGAATGGGTCCAGCAGAGATTGGTGTAGCCACAGCTCTGCTGAAACACTCCAGTTGCAGTCTCACTTGACTAATTACAGCTCTAAACCACACCAGATCTGCATTTTTCCTCTGATTCTACTTATTGCACATACATAGTCCGGAGCCAAGGGCAATATTGAAGCCCAACAAGCAGGACTGATGTCTTTAGGACTTGTGTTCTTCCCAGGTTCTGCAGTATTTGAGTCTGACTCAGACAAAACTGCTTTTCTCTTTTCCAACACTGCAGTGTTGACAGTGGTCCTGACCTTCTGCAGGGTGAGCAGTGCAGTGTGGGAACTAGGCTGTTGGAATGCTGAAAAAGTAAATTAGTGCACACGTGTGGACTAAGCCTAAAGTCCCTAACAAATTATTTAGCCTTAAAGCCAGAGAGGAACTGATCTCTCCCATAGTGGAATATACAGGATTTTAGGGGTTTTCTTCAAGGAACAAGCATATCAAGAGCTCCAAGTAGGTGCAAGGCTCTGAGACCCAGAAGTTATGGTTCACCTTTCTGCAGAAGAGAATCAGTTCATCATCTGCACATTCCAGACCAATTACAACCATCTGGATCCTCCTCACCATGGCTGCACCAAGCAAAGCTGAAAGACTCAGCAACCTCAAGACTTCTTGCTAATTGCAGAACCTTGCAATTACAATTACTTTGCCCACTTGAAGAATATGTAGTTCATCATTTGGCTGGGTTCACCTCTAGGTTTTTTTCTCTACCCTTCTTTTCTTAAGTATTCTTTCCCCCTCTTCATTTCCACTAAAAGACAGATGTTCATCTCTCCCAGCTCTCTCACTGCCTGTTTCTCTCTTTGCCAGACATCCCCGAGGGCAGTGACCTTGTGACACATGCCATACATCTGCAGATAGAGGATGTGACCTGCCTCACAGCTCACTGCTGAACACTATCCCAGGAGAAGGAGAAGAACATTTATCTGGCAGTGCCCTCCTCACAGCTGCCAGCTTTGAACCCACATTTCCTTGCTCTGAGTGTAGCAGCTCATGTGACCACTTTGTGCAGAGCTACACATCAGTGCCTTGGAAGGCACTGCTTTCCCTGACTTATGGCTGCAGAACTGGTAACCATTTTTCTGTGTGGGAGTCCAACCCAATGCTGTAATTAGTGAAGTTAATAATAATTAGAGAACTTAGCAGCAGCCAGAGGATGGAAAAACACACATGCCATTGCTGGAAAATTCACCTCCTGTAGAAAAATCTGTGATTTGTGCTATGTTGTGAGAATGGTGTTGCTTATCTATTTTAAATCATGAATTTCTTGGTCTGCAGCATCATCTTGGATCTCTCCTAGCCTGTGAAAACTCTCAAGCCAGAAATTTTAAGAAAAAAACCCCAAACAACAAACCAGAAACCTACAAATCTCCTAATCAAATAGAAACAACTATAATACCAGGGCTGCTGTAGAGAGCAGAGTAGTGGAGTCTCAGTAGCTCAGGGCTTGCTCTAGTGCCCTTGACTGGTCTTTCTTGCTGGTTCATTAAGCAGAAACCTCACAAAAAAGTCAAAAATGGTTTCCCCTTGGAAAATACATTCAGCAAAATTATCCACCCACGAATATGTGTCAAGATAAATCTTTTCACCTTGCCCAGCTTGTTCTGATAATGTCAAGCCAGCATGTTTCCATGCTTCTGATTATTTGTTCCAGTGACAGAAAATGCTGCTTCACAACTTTCTCTGTTAAATTTCACTTTGGCTTTACACAAACAAATTAACATTCGTTTTCACTTTAATGGACCTTTCAATTGGCAGCATTAGCGTTTTGGGTTCAACATTTTAAAAGCAAATATGTATTTCCTGCTTTGCTATGGGTTGCTTTGGCATTAGTGGATGAAAACCTCAATCAACATTGTCACAAAGTTTGGATTGTGTTTTGCCAGCGCTAGGCAGGGCTAAGAGTTTAGAAAGAATTATTTATTTTGTCAGTAAAATCTCAACTTGATTCTTTTTTCTACTCATGAATTAAAGCAGAGTTTGGAAACACCAGAACCAGCAGTATGGTGGAAGAACTATTTCTACTTTCCTTCACTTGCAAATACAGACTTCTGCATTCAAAAGTCTTCAATCATATACATATATTTATACTTATTTAACCATTATTTCTAGCATGCATCTGCTCTGCTCTCCAACCCTTCCTTTACCTCTTTTAGGCTGATCACCTCCTTAGCTCACTGCTAGTCCCAGCTGGATAAATTTTCTGCTGTCAGAGCAGAGGGACAACAGTGCTATTATGATGAGAAATCCAAGAATGAGGAGTTGCTTTTAGGATTAGGGAGGGCTAAGCACGAGCAGGACATATTTCCATGGGGAATCTCCAGAATATGGGACCATGCAAGTCCCAGAGGCATGGTTTCATCAGCTGCTTCGAATTGGTGGGTTCACCTCCTTTCTTCCCAGCTCCTTGGACCCAGTCCTTCTTTATGTATGTCCTCTACCCACCTGGAAAGTGGCACACAGGAGATGTATGCCTCACCTTGCTCCCTGTCCTGAGTGGTAGGGTATCCAGCTTGATGAGTCATTTGACAACATTTTTCCTTTCTTTTTCTTCCCTTTCCAAAGTACTTTTCTCCTGCACTGGGTCGCCCACTATGAATTATAAGAAAGATTCCTCTAACCGAAGCTTTAGATGTAAAGCTCTTCTGGATCACCAATTAAGGAAATGTCAGCCAGCAAGTAGAGAAGGGAAGTTGCAATCTCACCTTTAGCCTTTTAAGTCTCTGCATTGGAAAATGTCTCCTGTCCCTGCGGAGTAGTCGAAAAAAACAATTTCATCCTTTCTCAATTTGCAGCCATTAATACTCTCCCAGGAGACCTGCAGTCCCATGTACCTATTAGTTAACCATCTTGAAACAAGGCCAGTATCTTCTACTGACCTCTTCTTCACCCTCATGAAATCCAAGCTCTCAGATGGGAATTGGGGGCACAACTCGGACTGGTTATTCCTATAAACAACAACACTGGAGAAGTATTTCTCCAAAAAAAAAAAAAAAAATAGGTCTACAGAGGCACAATCCTCACACAAGCATTAATAACAGGTCAGCTTCTTAAAGCAAACTTTCTCAGGAAGCAGGGGAAATTAATGCCTGTGTTTCGGACAGGCTGAGATGTTCACTTGTGGTAAGTACATGTAGGAAATATTAGATATCAATGCAAATACTCTCTAGCAAGCAGAAATGTGGTCTTAATGAGCATAATTCAACTCTGTAAAAAATGAATAAATTTGTCTTCCCTGCCCAGTTCTTACAGTGTGGCTGGCTATGATAAGTTGCTTGGTTTTTAAAGACTGTAGCAAATTAACTCCCTTATGTGAGTCCCTCTTGTAAAATGCGGATGCTCATGGCAGGGAGATGCTTCTTTCTCATGAAAGCAGCTGCTTCACTCCTTCTGAGGGATGGGTGAGGAGGTCCAAACAAGTAAGTTATTTTTACACTTTCTGTGCATAAGAGAAAAAAAAAAAAAAGAAAAAGAAAAAAAAGAAAGTAGCTCTAGGCTTGACAAGAAGAGATCCTCAGAAGGCAAAACTGTCTTTTTCCAAACCAAAACCCAGAGGCACACACTGAAAGCATGACCCTGAGCTGCCTGTGTATTTGGTCATCCCATCTGACTTGATGTCCAACCTATGGCTCCCTCCCTCTTGCTTCTTGACATCAGGGACAGTATACAGTTTGAAATACTATGATAGTCACCCAGATGTACAGCATGGAATGAGGAGGGGTGAGAATTGTCATGTAAACTCTAGGGTTTCAAGCTATTGAATGTTCTTTCTTGGTGAGTACTGTTGGTTTCTCTCTGGAACAAGTCAATGTTTGTCTTTACACACACATTTTCCGCAGAGGTTAACACAGAGTGCATCTGGCTTGATAATGCTGCTTTTGCTCTGATGCAAGACTGTTCTGAAGGTAAAATGTTAGGTTAGTGAATATTTGAATATGTAAATGGGAAGATTTTTATCCAGAAACAATTTTCTCTTGTGTTCAAATAAATAAATAATTTTTGCCACATGGGTTCCTATTCATGTACCATTATATTTCCCACTGGAAAAAGCCAGTATTGGCTTTATGAGGCATGTCCTTTTAATAAGCAGGCCATTTTTTTCTCAGTATTTAACTTGGTGGGCTTTTTTAAAAAATGTAAATGCCTACTTAAAGTTTTAAACTTTCTCTGTATGCTTATTTTAAGAAATCTCAAATGAGCAAATTTGTTGTGACATTCCCTACACTCATAATGAAAATCACGCCCACTGAACTAAAAGCAATTGAGCTGGCAGAGGGGCTTTTGTTTTCTTTTTTTTTTTTTTAAATAATAAGTTTGCACCAAAAAAAAGAGAAGTTTTGGGATAAAAACAAATCTATTTATGAATTCACATTAGCAGAAAATGTGGGTAAACATTTTAAGTTGTGTAAACATTTTCACTTAACAGTATTGTTTCAACTGTGTCAAATGCTGTTCATTTCTGAATTGCATTTGTAATTTAGAATTGTCTCTAAGGGGGAAAAAAACCCAAGAGAATAAATAAATTGGGTTGAAAAGTAGGTTCAAAGCCAAGTGAAACCTTCCATTTGAAATTGATCAAAATAAATTAAGGATAAGCTTAATTATTTTGTGCATCTTTTGTTTCAACCACTAAGCTGAATATCTGTTATTCAACAAGGACAACTTTGTTTAATTAAGCATAAGAAATAATTCTGTATACTGTACAAGTTAGTGAGTTTTTTGCTTGCCTTCAGTCTCATGCTCTCTCCATCTGGTTACTATTGGTGCATGTTAAGAGTTGAGCAACAAGAAATACAGAAATCATAAGAATTGTGTCTGACCAGGGAGAATTAGTGTGTCCTGTTGTCCTCAGGCAGAATGAGCTCTTCTTAGTGTCCAGCTGGATGTACAGGGACTTCATTCTATCTGCTGATGCTGCCCTGCACTATCCCTGCTTGTGGAAGCACTCAGCCTTGCATCCCAAATCCTCTCCAGACATTGTTAGTAATCCCATACAGTGCCAGTAATGCCAGAAGGAGGAGGGCTGTCATGCAGGGGTGGAATGCATGCATTAGTTAGTGATGTGCCATGTCGGACTCTGGCTTCACCATACTGTCTCTGAAGCCATATCCCAGCAATGCCTAGGAGATTCAGGCAGAGGAAAACAAAAGCAGTAGGAAGAAGCCATATGATGTGCCAGGCATGCTCTATGGACTGTGTACTTTTGCTTTTTGCTGCCTCAGATGTGGTAGCTTTTGGTGAACGCAGCAAGAATAGGAGAACTGGTGAGGAGAACAGGTGGATCTATGGGATGCAGCTTGGCACCACACTAGGACATTCTAGGACTGCAGGGAGTGCTTGGCACTAATCACAGGAGGTAATGGAAGGGGGTGATAGAACTACACCTCTCCACAGAGCTACTTGATCCTGGCAGAGCTCTGCAGGCTCAATTTAGCTCTGTCAGGCTGTTATGGGATCCCAGAGAAGCTTTGACCAGTGCACAGAAATGACCTGCAATGTATTTCTTCCTCCTCTGAGCAGCAAGAAATGTAATATAGGGGTCCTTTTGAAGACAGGCTGATACAGTGATGTCTCTGCTGGTAAACACTGCCCTGCAAAGTCTCATCTGCCTTCCACTGGGAGATGGCTGCTCTTTATGAGCTACCTTGCAGCATGAACCATGGTCAGTTTTGCTTTTCACACCAGTGCCACAGATGAAGTTGCAAAGGCATCAGCCACAGGCTGCTAGCACCATCCCTGCTGTCATGATGTGCTGTTGTTACATTAGATGGCTGAGAGCCAGACATCAAGGACTGGTAGGCTCATGCCATAGTACCAGGGCCATTTTATTGAATGGGCATTGAGGTGAGGGAAGCTTCACAGTGAAAATTATCGAGAGCTTCAGGATACAGAGCTGTGTAAAGGGATCTCTGTCTCCTTGTCTCCATGCTTACATCTGCCAGAAGAATGCTTTCTCTGATGGGCACAACCTCATTTGGGAGTAAACCCTTGGGACTGCCAGCAAGATTAGTCCAAGTGAGTCCCTTGTCTAAGGTGGTGTTCTCCAGGGCAGGAGTCTCCCTCAGCTTGAATACCTTTAATTTCTCAGTTTCTGACTTCTGCTTTTTGTCTTTCTGATCCTGTTTTAGTTGAGTATATATTCCAGGTAAGGCACACAGGGGGACAGTGGCAGCAGAATATGCAGGCATTTGAAGATATGAATCCTATTA